>BSBK01013641.1:0-70575 GCA_027943335.1 Chamaecyparis obtusa | reverse complement strand
TATATAGGTATACATATCTATATATATATACATATTTATATATATATATATAGGTATATATATACATATATATATAGGTATATATATATATACATATATATATCTATATATATATAGATATATATACATATATATATACATATATATACATATATATACATATATGTGTATATGTATATATATGTGTATATGTATATATATGTATATATGTATATATATGTATATATGTATATATGTATATATATATATATATATATATATATATATATATATATATCGACACACACACACACACATGTCTTACAAATTTACTAAACATATTAATCTTAATTAGTCTTAATTGGTCAATTAATAGGTCATAATTGGTCAAGTATTAGTCACGTGTTAGGTCTTAATTGGTTTGGATAGAATTTTTGTTTATGTTAGTTCTAGTGTTAGAGTTTAAAAGGTCTTAATTGGTTTCTAGAATTTGTGTTTATGTTCTTTATGTTGTATTAATCCTATTAAGTCTTAAGGTGATGAAGGGTGGTCCCCTTAATACCACAAACACATAACAGAAAAAGAGAAACAACAACAATAATATGCAAGAACAGAAAAATTGGCTTCTTATTATCTCCACAAATGTGGAATTACAAACTTTCAGAATTACAATATGAAAAGTCACATGGGCATTCCTTTACAATATTCTGTAGGACAAAGCCTCGAACTATTACCCAGAACTATTCTGAACTGCCTAAGACAATAATACAGCCTTCTTTTATATAGGTAATTATCCACCGCCTGGGAAGGTTCTAGAATTTTAGCCAATAAGACCGACCAAACTTAGAATTATTTTATTTTACATTTTATTACATCATAGTCGGCTCAAGATAACCTTTGAAACCCGAACAAAAATTTTGAAGAAAATTATTTTTCGCCATTTCAGGTGGCCCAACTTCCGAAGACTATAAGTCATCACCAGTTGACCCGATCGACTATTATAACCCCATTTAAGAAACGCCACGAAGCGCTCTACAGGCTTGACCGTCGCAAGCGCTTGTCACCCAAATTTTTGACCTCATCCGTGGCCTCTAAAGCCTCAAAACTGAGTTCAAAGTTTCTGTACCCTGCTGCCAATACCGAAAATCTTTAATATCTTCCAATATACACTTGATCTGGCAATGAAACTTTACTGGCAGACTTATATAATCAAAATGAACCTCCAAGAAAGAAAATAGATCATTCTGAGCACATACGAAAATTACCAAGAATAGTAACTTTCCATAAATAGTAGCTCTGCACAAAATAACCCTTATTGAATATAAAAACATAAATATTTTTGGGTGATGCAAGATTGCTCTTAACACCCAGGATGCTCCTGCATCAGACACCCAGGGTAATTTGAGAAGTGACCCTGTCACGACTCAGGTATGTAGAGGAAAACCAAGACGGTTAACCTCCTCCTTGTTAGCCATGATGAATCTTCAACAAGTCATCATTTCCACTTGACCAGATACTCTTCATATGTCCTGTTCCTTGTGCTTCTGCCAACACGACTATCTAGTATATCTTCAATCTCCTTAGTGTCTGAATTAGTTGCTGGAATACTCCACTGTGCTGCTATGATCTCATCTTCAACACCTCCTTCATGATACTCTGTCAGATCTGAAATGTTAAACACTGGTGAAATATTTAGCTCAGTAGGAAATTCTACCTCATATGTATTTCCTGAATCATGTTTCTTCAGTATCCTACATGGTCCAAACTTCTTCATTTTCAGCTTGTTATATGTACCAACTGGAAACCGCTCCTTCCGCAAATGAACCATGACTTCGTCACCAACTTGAAATTCTTTATACCTCCTTTTCTCATCTGCCTTAGCCTTATACTGTGCATTCATCTTGGTAATATGCTTCCTCACCTCTTCATGGATGTTCTTCAAGTGTTCTGTAAAATCCTCAGCTTCAGCACTACTTATTTCTCCTTTATCTATCTTCCTCAATTCAGATGCATTTCTTGGACTACTTCCATATACAATCTGGAATGGTGATTTACCAGTGCTCTTGTTGATAGAATTATTGTATGCAAATTCTGCCTGTGGTAAAATCAAATCCCATCCTGTTGGCTTATCCCCAACCAAACATCTCAGCAGATTTCCCAAACTCCTATTCACCACCTTTGTCTGTCCATCAGTCTGTGGGTGATGTGATGAACTGAACTTCAAATCTATCTTCAACTTCTTCCATAACGTACGCCAAAAATATCCAACAAACTTACTGTCCCGATCTGAAACTATGGTCTTTGGCAAACCATGAAGTCTCACTACTTCTCTGAAAAACAATTCTGCTACATGAACAACATCATTAGTCTTCTTGCAGGGAATGAAATGTGTCATCTTTGAAAATCTGTCAACCACCACAAAAATTGAATCATGTCCCCGCTGAGTCCTCGGTAAACCAAGAACAAAGTCCATGCTGATATCCTCCCAAAGCTTCTCTGGTACAGGTAATGGCTGATACAACCCTGTATTCTACTTCACTCCTTCGCCATCTCACATACTCTGCAACTCTGTACAAACTTTTTCACATCTTGCTGCAACTGTGGCCAATAATAATTCTCACTAACCAAACCAAGGGTTTTATCACGACCAAAATGTCCAGCCAATCCTCCACTATGCTTCTCTTTGATGAGATTCTCCCTCATAGAACTTCGTGGAATGCACAACTGACTCCCTCTGAATAGCATATCATCCTAGATGATGAAATCCCAACCATTTTGTCCTGTCTAGAGTAACAGGTTCTGTACAAGCTTTTCAAGCTTCACCAAAATCAGGATCCTCTGGATACAAATTCTTGAGTTCCTTGAACCCAACCACTTCAATCTGCATTTCTGTCAGCAATAGTTGCCTTCTGCTAAGAGCATCTGCAACCCTATTAAACTTTCCACTCCTATGTTTCAAAACAAATGTATAACTCTGCAAAAACTCAACCCATTTCAAATGCCTTTGATTCAATTTTCTTTGACTATTCAAATATTGCAAAGCTTGATGATCAGTATACAAAACAAACTCCTTAGGAAGCAGATAATGTCTCCACTTCTTTAATGCCTGAACTATAGCATAAAATTCCTGATCATAAACAGAATACTTCCTCTTGGCATCATTTAACTTCTCACTGAAATACGCAACAGGTTTACCTTCTTGCTCATAACAACTCCTATTGCAGTACCACTAGCATCACAATCTACTTGAAACACCTTATTAAAATCTGAAAGTGCTAAAATAGGTTGTTCTGTAACTTTTTGTTTCAATAATTGAAAACTCTTTTCTGCCCCATTAGTCCACTTAAACTCTTTCTATCCCCTCTCATTGTTTCAGTCAAGGGTCCACAAATACTGCTAAAATTTTGGATAAACTTTCTGTAAAAGCTAGCCAAACCATGAAAATATCTTACCCTCAGTAGCACTCCTTGGAGTAGGCCATTCAAGGATAGCCTGTACCTTCTCCGGGTCCATTTTTAGACCTTCTGTTGAAACTACAAATCCCAAATACACTAACTCTTTCTTCACAAACTGCACTTCTTCAAATTAATCAACAATTTCTCTTCTCTCAGCTTCTCAAATACCATACGAATATGCATCATATGCTCCTCCAATGTCTTACTAAAGATCAAAATATCATCTAGGTAAACAATGACAAACTTACCCAGAAATTCTTTCAGAACTTCGTTCATGAGCCGCATGAAAGTGCTCGGTGCATTGGTTAGCCCAAAAGGCATGACTAACCACTCATACAGTCCTTCATTTGTCTTGAAGGTAGTCTTCCATTCATCTTCTTTTCTGATCCGAATCTGATGATATCTACTTTTCAGATCTATCTTTGAGAAATACACAGCTCCACTCAAACAGTCCATAATATCATCCATTCGTGGCAATGGAAGACTTGTACTTGATTGTGATCTTGTTTATTGCCCTAGAATCTGTACACATCCTCCATTCTCCATTCTTCTTTGGTGCTAATACCGCTGGGTACAGCACAGGGACTCAGACTCTCACGAATCAATCCTTTCTGTAACAGTTCATGTACTTGTCTGTTCAACTCCTCACTTTCTACAGGTGTCATTCTGTGTGCTGCCTTATTCAGTAAACTCGCTCTTGGAATCAAGTCCATCTGATGACTGATCTTCCTGACTGGTGGTAATCCATCAGGCATGTTATCGGATACAATATCTTGAAACTCATTCAACAAATCTGCAACTTCTACAGGGACATCTTCTACTTCCTCTTTACTAGCTTTTGGAATTAAAGCAAAACATACATGCTCATGTCTCATACCATCTAGAAAATTTCTTCCATCAACAAAAGTTATCCTTGCATTACCACATACCTTTTCTTCAGTCTCCTTCAATGGTTTTAACTTATGTCGCACTCCATCCTTTGTCAGGGAATAGGTATTCGCACGACCATCATGTACAGCACATCTGTCAAACTGCCATGGTCTACCCAACAACATGTGACATGCATCCATAGATATGATATCACACAATACCTCATCTTGGTATCCGCCAACCTTGAACTTCACTAGGCATTGTTCATTGACCATGACCTTGTGGTCATCCTGTACCCAGGCAATCGATATGGATGTGGGCGTTTCTGTCTCTTGAGCTTCAACTTTGTCACCATCTCTTCTGACACCAAATTGTCAGTGCTTCCACTATCAATAATCACATCACAACATTTACCTTCACACTTGCATCTGGTGCGAAACAGGCTCCTCCTTTGCTCAGGTTCATTCTCACCACTCAACAGGACTCTTCTGTTAATCAACATTTCTCCTCTTTCAGCATCTTCAGAATTTGATGATCTAGCATCTTCATCTACATGTGCAACTCTGGCCTGGCCTTCATTTCTCCTGTCTGTTCTGCCTTGGCACTGAGGACATTCAAATGCCCTATGACCTTCTTCTCCATAGTGAAAACATGTTCCATGGAAGCCACCTCTTCCAGATCCTTGTCCTCTTCCTCTTCCTCTCTGATCTCTATTATTCTGATCCTGAAAGCGATTGGAATTATTTCCTCACTGATTCTGACTACTACTGGCCTCATCCTTCTTTTTCGGATCCTCATTTCGGCCATCATATGACCGTCCACCAGATTGTCCACCATGACCTCTTCCGTTTTGTCTGCTCTCAAACTTCTTGTTCAGCTTTTCCTCTACTTTTAGGGCAAACTGGTATGCCTCTTCAATACTATTCATTTGAACCAGATTCAGCTCCTCCTGAATGCTCGGCTTTAACCCATTAAGGTATCGGGTAACTTCTCCTTATCAGCTTCTGCATGGCCTGTTCTGATGAGAAGTCGATAGAACTCCTCTGTATACTCCTGAACAGATCTTCCTGCTTGCTTCAAAGTCTACATTTTCTTCAGTAGGTCAAGCTCATAATCAACAAGAATGAACTGTCACTTTAATTTATCCACCATCCGATCCCATCTCATGATTTTCTCCTTTCCCCTTCTATTTCGCTCCAACTAAATCTCTTGCCACCATATCTTCGCATTACCTTTCAGTCTGGCCTTCGCAAATTTGACCCTATCAGGATCCTCAACATCTTCATACTCAAAATATTCCTCACATTCGTTGATCTAGTCGATCAATTCTTCTGGGTTAAGATTTCCAGAAAATGTAGGAACCTCAATCTGAGGTCTTTTCCCAATCTTAGAAATGGCCCGAAAAGGTCTTTCTTCCTCCTGGTTCACAATTTTGACTTCTCCTTCTTGATATTCTTCTTCGGCTTCATCCTCGCTTTCATCTCTGACATTAAGATTCATTCCTCTACGAAACTCTTCTTGCAATGCTCGCACTTGTCTCTGCAGCTCTCTAACCTCAGGTGTTACAACACCAGCTCTTCCGCCACATTCCCTTCGTGGAGGGATTTTCATGATGCGCGCTGAAACCCTAGCCACCGTCTTGGTGCAAACTGCCTCACAGTCGGCGATCTGTTTACACACTCAAGAACTTCTACTCTGATACCACTTGATGAAGGGTGCTCCCCTTAATACCATAAACACATAACAGAAAAAGAGAAACAACAACAATAATATGCAAGAACAGAAAAATTGGCTTCTTATTATCTCCACAAATGTGGAATTACAAACTTTCAGAATTACAATATGCAAAGCCACATGGGCATTCCCTTACAATATTCTATAGGACAAAGCCTCGAACTATTACCCAGAACTATTCTGAATTGCCTAAGACAATAATACAGCCTTCCTTATATAGGCAATTATCCACCGCCTGGGAAGGTTCCAGAATTTTAGCCAATAAGGCCGACCAAACTTAGAATTATTTTATTTTACATTTTATTACATCATAGTTGGCTTAAGATAACCTTTGAAACTCGAACAGAAATTTTGAAGAAAATTATTTTTCGCCATTTCAGGTGGCCCAACTTCCGAAGACCATAAGTCATCACCAGTTGACCCGATCGGCTATTATAACCCCATTTCAGAAATGCCACGAAGCGCTCTACAGGCTTAATTGGCACAAGCGCCCATCACCCAAATTTTCAACCTCATCTGGGGCCTCTAAAGCCTTCAAAACTGAGTTCAAAATTTCTGTACCCTGCTGCCAATACCGAAAATCTTCAATATCTTCCAATATACACTTGATCTGGCAATGAAACTTTACTGGCAGACTTATATGATCAAAATGAACCTCCAAGAAAGAAATCAGATCATTCTGAGCACATATGAAAATTACCAAGAATAGTAACTTTTCATAAATAGCAGCTCTGCACAAAATAACCCTTATTGAATATAAAAACATAAATATTTTTGGGTGATGCAAGATTGCTCTTACACCCAGGATGCTCCTGCATCATAAGGGGTCATATTAATCATGTTAACTATCTTAATTGGTCATATTAGTCACATGGTAAGTCTTAATTAGTCTTAATTGGTCAATTAATAGGTCCTAATTGGTCAAGTATTAGTCACATGTTAGGACTTAATTGGTAGGACTATTAGGTCTTAGTAGGTCATATTGGACCTAATTGGTCAACTATAGGTCCTATTAGTTCTTAAGGGTGGACTATTAGGTCATATTAGTAGGTATTAGGTCTTAATTGCTCAAATAATAGGTTCTAATTGGTCAAATATTAGTCACTTCTTAGGTCTTAATTGGTTTCTAGAATATTAGTTTATGTTATTTTCTAGTGTTAGAGTTTAATAGGAAATATTAATCATGTTAAGAGTCCTATTAGATGTTAAGGGTCTTATTAGGTTTTATTAGATCTTAAAAGGTCCTATTATGTCTTGTTAATTCCATCTGAGGTCTTAATTGGTCAGAGAGAGAAAGTTTATGTTAGTTTCTATTGTTAGTGTTTAAGTTGCTTCATCTTCTAGTTTCATGTTTAAAATCATATCTAAAATATATAACAAAATTAAATTAAAACATTTTAAAACATATCTAACAAAATTAAATTAATTAAATAACTAACACATTTTATACTAATTAAACAAAAACAAATACTAAATAAACATTTTTAATTAAATTACAATAATTTAATATTAAATAAAAAAACAACTTTAAAAAACATTAAAATAAATTTTTTTTAAAAATGCCTACCTCTTCCGGCCAAACTACACACTAGCTCTCTCCAAATCGAAATATCGCTGAAACCAAATGATTCCCACATGGCAGGATGTTTTGGTTATATAGATTTTGGGAGTCTGGCCAGACGCCCTTCCAGCCAGACCCCTCCTACCACATAGATGCCACATGGCACCTAGTGGATACCACATAGTTCTGGTCAGACCCCTTCTTTCCGGACCCCCTAAGTTTGTCCTCTAGTGCGACATAGTTTTGTACTTTTACTCGATAATGAATCGTATGACGTTCATACCACTCTCTAGAACATGCATGTTTGTACTATCCAGCAATTCCTAGTCTTCATAACTGAATATATGTTGACATCAATGACAAAAATATTGAATGACAACAATTCCAACAATGAAACCTAAGTTGCTTGGATAGTTTCTACCTTTGGAAATGATGCCATTTTTATTAGTTGTCCTCATTGTGATTATTGGGAATGTTTCCCATTCTCCTATATATATGATCAAATCTAAGGAGTGAAATGAGTTCATTTCCCAAAGATTTTTCCCCTTCCCATATTCTAATTTCCTTAGATTTTACCCCAAGGTTCTCCAAAAAATTGGTCACAATTTTTTTTCTCTATAGGAATGAGCAATACAACATTTCAAAAAATATTAAATAATATATTTAGAATCCTTAATAATATTGTCAATAGTCCAAGAAGAAACATTTTCTCCTTTTAAAAAATTAATAGTGTTATTTGAGTCTCCCTCAATTCAGACCTTTCTAGAGTTTAGATGCCTAGTGATATTCAAATTTTGGTAAGCACACATGGCTTCACTAAGGTAATTACAATTAGTTCCCAAGGTAAGTGCCATAGAAACAATATAGTTTTCGTACTAATCTATGATCACTCTCCCATAAAAATTAATCTTCACCTAGCCACTAGGAGGATAAAGCCAAACCAAACCCTCGTTGTTCTTCTTAGCTTTACTCATAGGTTCAGAAATATAAATTATAAGATCCCTTCATGGCACTAGATCCTTGAAAAATAACTAAGCTTCTTAGCTAAAACATTAGTATTCTTCATTGAATCCATGACAATTTTAAGAGATACTAGTAGATTGAAGACAAGTGCAATGAATCTGGTATGAGTACCACAGTACCAATTTCAACATGGTGTCACTTCTAGTATAGTTCCATCTATAGTACCAGAGTATGGTGATAGTGTACGGTGACACCTGACAATTGGACAAATGGAAGTTGTTTGTCTATTATGGTTAACATACCAAATTCTGCAATGAATTACAATGTGCATAAATGACTACAAGATTCGTAACAAATTGGGAAGTAATGAATTGAAATCAGGTTGATTGTAAGGAAATATAAGCCTATGTAAAAATATGGAGTACATTGAATGTAAATTTTTTTACTATAATAAAATGTTTCTCGAGGGGTTTTTGAGTGGTGAGTTTTTTTCCCAAAAGCCTTTTCCCACATTAAATATAAAGTTTCTTTGTGTATCTTGTGTCTTGTAGTTTCATATTCATTTACTTGCACATCTTTGATACTTATAGTTTCTTATTTCCTTGTCAGTTTAGCATTCAAGAAGTGTTTTTGCACCATTTATTTCCTTACAAGTGGTATTAGAGGCTGGCCAGTTGTGTTATCCTTGTCAGATAGGGTTTTGTTTTTTGTGCCAGTTCGGTTTCAATGGGAGTTTGAAAAGTTTTTGTTTATAAATTGAGATGGTTGGTATGTCAGGAAGAGTGGACATTGAAAAGTTAAATAGCAAAAACTTTGAGTTGTAGAAACTTAAATTTAAAGATATGCTAGTTGATTAAGATCTGTGGAGGATATGTGATCCACCACTCCTGGAAAAAAGTCCAAGGCGAAAAGTTGGAACAATGGGTAGAAAGGTCATATTCTCAAGGATTACAAGGAGGATAAAAAGAAGAAGAATAAATATACTTCTAAAAATGAATCTTCTCAAACTGACACTGATGCCTTTATAGAAGCCTTGGAAGTGTCTGTATCTGACAACGTATGGTTGGTTGATTTATGAGCATCATTCAAGATGATGTCTCATAAAAAGTGGCTCTTAGAGTATGAACCATAGAATGGTGGAAAGGTGTTCATAAGAAATGATTCCACACTGGAGAGCATTATAAAAAGAAGAGTCAGAATCCAGTTCCTTGAAGACAGAGTAAAGGGAATTGATGGAGTACTTCATATACCTGGTCTGACTTGAAACTTACTTTTTGTCAGCAAGATGAATGATGTTGGAGTTTAGGTAACATTTGTCCATGATGGTGGCAAGATGACTAGGGGTTCTATTTTTTTATCTAAGGGTGAATGCTTTAGAACAATGTATAGGTTATGTTGGTAGCTTTTCCTTGCAGGACCAAACTTGAATCAAAAGGTGGGCTTGATCCTCAAATTAGGCACTCAAGTTTGACAAGAAAATAGAACCAATTAATGAGGATAGAGAACATCCTCCTTCTTCTTTGAGCTCCACATCACTCAGGCAGGTATTGCCTTATCTACACACTCAAGACACCTCATGATAAACAATAGGCCTGTAGATAGATTATTGTGGAATAGTCTTCAAACCCCTATAGGTATCATGTACCTTAATGAAACCAAGATCTCATGTAATAGCCCTACTTGCATAGAATGAGTCTGAAGACTAGAGACCTATACTAACAACAATAAAGGGAAAGGGTGGAACTGAAATTAAATGATTTAAAGATGGGTTGAAGGACCCCTAAGATGTCCTAAGTCCTTGATAGACCAATGCCTTGTCCAATGGGCCATAGAGTCAAATACCCCATTGTAATAAATAGCTATGAAACAAGAAGACAATGTACTCAATGTGCTGATGCCTAACATCAATCACACACCATGACCAAACCTCACTTTAACAACCCACTTGTGTATTCAAGTATGCTATTACCCATCCAAAGGATTTTAACCCTCCCCTTAGAAGAGACCTATAAGTAGATAATACATTAACCAGCATCCACTGGAAGACAACCATGACATATCTTTGATACCTCATCTCATACATACATGAAAACTAATCCTAAACCAGTTATCTCTGCAAAGACAACTCCACTTGCAACCACATAGGCAATGCAAACAGAAAAATCAAACACCCTTGATGTATGATTAATAAATTTAGAATTCAAATGGAGATAGCTTAGTAACAGTAAGAATATACTAAATCCTCATACATAAGACAAATCAATTACAACATGTATTATATTCCCTGAACTAACAAAGGAAGGAAGAACACCCTATATGTAGAGAAGTAGAGAAAATCTATAGGAAAAGGACCCTTTATGGAACCAATTCTCCACAAAATTGCAGAAGAAGGAACCCCTACAAAATAAAACATTTCACCCATATATACCACTAACTACCTTGGAATCCTAAACAGGTTAGGATGCAATAAGCTTCGGATAGCTAGGGTAAGGGTTTCAACCACCCAAACAACTGGAAATGGCTACAAATTAATTACAGGGGAGGAAAACCAGTCGGCCATGCCTGAGGAAGATCTACACTCATGATAAATCTTTGGGAAAGTACTGCAAATCAAGAAAATTTGAAATTGTCAACCCTTTGTGGCCACCTGCAACACACCTCGAGCACAAAACCGCATGGTACAAACCCAACAAATGAACATGGCACACCCTGGACCACACTACAACGGCAAACAGATCATCTCCCACCAGCACCAGTCGCTTCTGCATTGAATTTTAGTCCTTCTGGATGCAGGAAACCCTCTGCAAATTCAAATTTGAAAATAAATGGCTACTTTATGGCGCTTGCAGCAAATCAATGGTCAATATTTAAATCTCCATCACTTTAAGTCATGACAGTCCAATCTCTCCCTTTCATGGGCTTCTAGTCTTTAAGTCAACTGCTACCTTGGGTTTACCTCTAGCGACCATGTGAAAATGCTTTTCCAATTCGTGAAAAGAAAACTTAACCCATCACTTAACTCCACGACTTGGTGACCCAAAGAAAACCCTAACCTCGGTCCCACACTTAGCGAACTAGTGACAAAAGGTCACCGCTAGTTCGTGAAACACTTTATCTATCTGCTAGAAAGTTTAGCGATCCCATAAATGCTTGTTCACTGAACCGCTAAAACATTTAGAGAATTGCCACTATTTCGTGTGAACGAGCGAAGCCTTCAAAAATTTGTTGGACCGCCAAAACATTTATCAGAACCGCTAAGCCATCACCTGAAAAATCAATAATCATCTCATCTTTGCATACCCATCCAAGATTCTATCAGATTTCACGCTCACCGTCAGATGAAGAATCTGCTCCCATCTCTGACAACCTTCTGACAGGAAACAAAATCAATGGTCATTGCAAGATCTTAAGCCTCTAACACACTTGATGAGATCATACACCATTCATCGATTCACGGATAGGATCAGGACCCACTAACACATCCGAAAACTAGGTCCCACTAATAGCATGCCAACGTGTTACTACATGGACCAACCAAAAGCCGCCAACTGTGTAAATGTGTCAACGGACCCACTTGCAGGGTTGAGGAGAATCAACGGCTATCGCTATACCACTACATTAAAAATTGAGCAAGTTATATCAATGGTATAACGACAGCCACAAGATTAAAATGAACATTAATCCACCTAAATGCCAAGAAGATCGGTCCCACTGACAGCAGTCCACCTCATACTTTTGTCTACCAATGAGATACTGCCAAGTCAGCACACTTGGCAGTGGACCCGCTTGAAAAGAAAGACTACGTCATAGAAATGAATCAACAGCAGGCGCAACTTTGCATACCTTTGACAAAATCCTTGCACTTTAGCGATAGCCGTTAGATGGAGATGGTGTCAGAGAGGGGCCTAGGAAAATATTAAAGCCGAAACATAGGAAAAATTAAAGCGCTGAGACTTAGGCTTTAAGGAAAAATATTAGGCATAGGGGCCTATAGGAAAATTAAATGCCACCGGGGGAAGAAATTTAGGAAAAATTAAAAGGGATCCCACCGAACATGAAAACCTAACCGCCAAACTGCTTAAAGGATTTAATTGGCACATGAAGATTAGGACCTTAAGTGACCCAAAAAAGTTAACTTGAAATAGAACAAGGCCAAGGTTTTCAAAGGGTAATGGCTAGTTTTTTGAATATTTTGCAAGGGTTCAAGGCTAGGGACACAAAAATGACTACTGGGACCAGAAGAAAAAGGCTAGAGCCATGAAAATTTTTCTAGGTGGTAACAGGTTGGATGCTAAAACTGTATATTTTAATAGTGTCTTTATAAGTAAAATAAAACTAATATGGCAACACATGGTGTAAATCCTATGGAAGTTAAACTTCTGGCCGAGAAAACAATGATTTGGCACTATAGGATTGGCCACGTTAGCAAGAAAGGTTTTAAAATCTTGAAGAATAAAAATTTGGGTGAGGGGTTGTTTGATTGTAACCTTGAATTTGATTTATGCAAATATTGCATCTATTAAAAGAAAAATTATGTTTAGCTTTATTCTAGTTCTAAAACATATTTTGGTTTGTTGGACTTTATTCACTCTGATGTATTAGGTCTTGTGGATGTTCCTTCTTTGTCTAAGTTAAGATATATTCTGTCTCATTATTGATGATTATTCAAGAAGAAAATTTGTTTATTTTTTGAAGAGTAAAGTAGAAATGTTTAGTAGGTTTTAGGAATTTAAAAGCCTAGCCGAAAATCAGACTAGGAGAAAGATTAAATGCTTAAGGGAAGATAACAATGGTGAGTTTTGCAATGCACATTTTGAAAAAATTGGGTGTGGATCATTAAATTAAGAGGCATAAGAGTACACCTTACACTCCAGAGTAGAATGAAGTAGTAGAAATGATGAATCAGTCCTTGATGGAGACATCAAGGAGCATGTTTGGAAGTGAGCTGGTTTGGAACAAAATTTTTGGGTTGAAATGGTCGAAACAACATGCTACTTGTTGAACCATTCTCTTATTGTAACACTAGTTGAAAAATAACCTATGGAAGCATGATCTTGTAAGAAGCCCTGGTTAAGACATTTGTGAGTCTTTGTTGTGAGTTGTACGCTTGTGTACCTAATGTGAGTAGGTCCAAGTTGGATAACAAAATGGTGAAATGTATTTTTTATCAAGTATGGCATTGGTGTGAATAGATACAAATACTGGAACCCTCTAACTAAAAATGTGTTGTACAATAGGAGTGTTATCTTTTGTGAGATGAAGCCTTTCTCACTAGACCATCCAGAGAAGATAGAAAAGAAAAAGGAAGCAATTGAAATCCTTTTAGATTCCATAGGGAGATATTTCAAACTCCAAATGAACCTGAGAATGAGGATCCATATGTGCCTAAGAACGAGGATGGGAAGAGCTCAAGTAGTCATATAAGTTAAGAAGAATGTGATCATGAACCTCATGAAGATTCACCATGGGAAGTGAGGATATCTACTTAGGAAAGGCAGAAACTTGATAGGTACGACTTTCACATGAGAGGTTTAATTGTTTTATGTTTAATGTTAATTATACCTATGCTTTGCTTGCGGATGATGATGATCCTAGGACTATAAAAGAAGAAATTAATATGCCAGATTCATATTCCTGGTTGGAAGTAATTAAGGATGAAATGAAGTCCTTGGATCTCATACCCTTTCCTAAAGGTAGAAATCTTGTGGGATGTAAGTGGGTATTTAAGAAGAAGTACAGTCTAGATGGTATCATTAACAAGTACAAGGTAAGATTGGTTACAAAGGGGTGTTCTCATAAAGAAGGGATTGACTATGGATAAATATTTTCTCTTGTAGCTAAGATAACATCCATCACATTTTTTTTGTTATTTGTAGTGCCACTTGACTTTGAAATTGAGCTGATGGATGTGATGACAAAATTTCTTCATGGCGATCTTGAAGAAGAGATATATATGTCCCAACCAGAGTACTTTGTGGAAAAAGGTAAAGAGAATTTGGTATGTAAGCTACAGAAGTATCTTTATGATTTGAAACAGTCAAGTATGATACATATGTTTTGTCTTAAGCTTTTACAATATCTAAATCTGATCATTGTGTGTACTATAAAGTTGAAGGTGATCAAATACTTATTATTTCTCTATATGTAGATGATATGTTTCTTATAGGAAATAGTAAGGGAATGATTTCAGAGTTCAAATCTCAACTATACTTGAAATTTGAAATGAAAGATTTAGGGCCAACAAAATTTAATTTTGGGATGGAAATTAGAAGCAACAGGGTTGGAAGAAAACTTTGGCTCAACCAGAGGAAATATATTAGAAATGTTATGGAACGATTTAATATGAATGATTGTAAGAAACCAATAGTTCCAGTGTTACGTGGAATGAAGTTCTAGGTTGGCGACAATCTAAAATCTCTGGAATAGGTTGAAGATGTGAAGTGGGTACCTTATGCAAGTGTTGTTGGAATCCTCGTGTATGCAATGGTGAGTACAAGACCAGACATAGCCCAAGTAGTAGAAGTCTTGAGCCAGTTTATGGAAAATCTGGGCAAGACACATTGGGATGTCATGGAAAGAGTTTTGAGATATTTGAAGGGTACGCCATAGTACATTTTGTGTTATCAAGGTAACTCCATTGAATCAAATAGATCAGTTAGAATTCAAGGCTATGTGGATGTTGATTGGGTTGAGGACATTGACAGAAGAAGATCCACTAGTGGATATGTATTCATTGTAAATTGTGGTGCTATTAGCTGGATGAGAAAATGGCAGAGTGTAGCCAGGTTATCAACAACTGAGGTAGAGTACATGGTATCTACTCACGCGTGTCAAGAAGCAATTTGGCTTATGTGTTTGTGTTATGATGTACGTAGAATTATAATTTTTTGTGATAGTCAGAGTGCAATATGTTAGGCGAAGAATCCTACTTTTCATGCCAAGGAAAAAAACATTGATGTATAATATCATTTTGTATGTGACATTGTCAAAGATTGAAAGGTAAATCTAGAAAAGTTTGGCACTCAGGAGAATGTTACAGATGCATTGACAAAGCTAGTGAACACAATTAAGTTCAAATGTTTCATAAGAATGATGGATCGTAAAGCCCCTCACTCTTGTTACCATTGTTTAGTAACTTCGTATTTCATCAACTAGGAGATTGTTGAGTGATGAAGTACAGAGGCCTCACCATGCGGTGAGTCCACCATATAGTGAAGTTGAACTCACCGTATGGTGAGTCTTCTGTAGGTGCTAGCATCATATGGGGTATGAAGTCTATACGATGTGACATCAATCTGAGACATATGGTAACACTCATTGCCAAGTCTACATTGGTGTACGGTCATGTTGAGTGTATAGTGAAGGAGGAAGAAGTATGACGAGGCCAATATGTTGAAGACAAGCGCAATGAATCCGATATGAGTACCACAGTGCCCGTTTCAGAATGGTTGACCACTTCTGGTACAGCTCCATGTATAGTACCAGAGTGTGGTGATGGTGTATGGTGACACTTGGTAGTTGGATGAATGGAAGTTGGTTGTCTGTTACGGTTAACATACCAAATTCTGCAATGAATTGCACTGTGCATAAATGACTGCAAGATTTGTAAGAAATTGGGAAGTAATGAATTGAAATCAGGTTGATTGTAATGAAATCTGAGCCTGTGTAAACATCTGGAGTGCATTGTATTTAAATTTATTTACTGTCATACAAAATACTCAATAGTTTTTTGGGTGGTGGATTTTTTTCTCAAAAGAATTTTCCCACATTAAATCTGGTGTTTCTTTGTGTATCTTGTGTCTGGTAGTTTCATATTTCATTTACTTACACATCTTTGAAATTGATAGTTGCTTATTTCCTTGTCAATTTGGCGTTCGGAAAGGTTTTACGCACCGTTCCTTTCCTTACATTTTGAGGTTTCTAAAGTGCAAAATCTGCAATCATTTCTTTGCATGAGATGATTTTTCTTTGAGGCATTTTTGTCAATAATACATTTGGTGCGTGTTTGTCCCATCAAGTTTCTGAAATGGCTTCAACAAATCTTAGTCGTGTATATCCTACGACGACAAACCTTGATGCTTCCATGTTTTCCATGCAAGTTTAACACAGCATTTCCAACTAAATATCTAACGAAAATGCCACGCCCATATGCTTTGAAGGATGTTCATACTCATTCCAATGCTTGCGCGCGGGTGGAGACATTACAAACTCGTAGAATCATGATTTGCATCTGCTAATTGCAGTTTCAAGAAAGTTTGCAAAGTCTTCGAAAAATACATTTTCTGTAAATCATGCAACGATGGCATTCCATTAGATACCGCTACTTTTGGGGAGTCTTTTAAACGTTTCGCATGCATAGCATTCAGGCAACAATTTCTATCCAGCAGTCAAAGAACCACATACGACCACATACTGTCAGGAAGCGATACTACGCACTTGGCCATTGCAATGTCAATTGGTTGGTAGCTCTTGAAGACATCATGATGATGCAGATGACAAACCTCTTTCCTGCAACTTCTTCAATACACTAACTGAAAAATAATATTTTAATGCAGACACAACAAACTCTAGAACCCAAAATATAAAACTTAACACAAACACAGTTACTAATGCAGAGAATCTCTGCACCAAAATAACACTCTCATTTCAACTCACCTTCCATTCACTGCTATCTGAATATAACGAAACCAAAATTGATTTTACATTCGTACACAATAATCAGACTCGAGAATGCATTAATAATTTTATGCCTAACGGATATTTGACTTTCTTGACTCAATTCGTTGCCCTTAACGCCACAACTCTGACGGCTTACATTCAAACTCCCTAACTAGACTCTCTGCACAATCCCTCCTCTTTCCATACACAACCTTCTCCCTTTCCTTAACACTGAAAGCTCCTTGGAAACAAAAATCTTCAATCCCACTTTATACTGCTGTCTATCCTCCCTTATGCACCATGTCTTAATTAGTTGAAATTGCTTCTCATTAATTGCACACATAGTCGTTCCATATTCGCATTATATTTTCAAACTGCTATTTCTCTTTATGTGGATATCTTTGTAACTTTTTGTTTCCAACTGACAGAGAAGGAATCTTCACATGAACAGCTGATAGCTATTCATACTTTTATTTATTTTTATGCTCTCGTTTTGCCATGGTATACAGGATGCTCTTGCATCAGGTGCCCTTATACGCAAGGTAGTAATATACACCCACAGTGATTACCATAACGGACCAGGCAATTTATCAGTTTGAGGTGATGCCATTTGAACTTCCAACTCATCATTTAAATACTTTGCATATATCTATCATGGTTTGTTGTTCTGTCCAATTTTTGAAAGTTACCCACAGCCTACATATGTTGAACTTTGTTACTATTTGACATTTCTTCAACTTGTTGAAATTGCTGATGATGATATACCATCTTTTCTTGTTGTCTTTGTTGGCCAAAACATTGATTTATGTCAACTTCAAACCGTTTCGTTCTATTTACTTTGCCAGAGTTTTGGACAACGTCACCAACTAAGCAAAATGACCGATATAGTGCTTTTATCAGTGTTAAAAAGCTCATACATAACTTCATCAACTTCAGCGGTGTTTCAAGATGCTTTAAGAAGCTAAAAATATCGACCTCTCGGTCCTCAATACTATTTCCATCATCGGCACTTAGATAAGTTTCCACAACTTCACAGTTGGTTTCAAAATTTGTTCTCTTTCCTTAACCATGATGATTGTCAATATTTTGAGTATTTTTCAGAACTCATAAGCTATGAAAAATTGGATTTTGACAACGTTCATTGGAATTCTTAGCTCAATTGTTATCTCGAAATGACAACTTGTGAACGGTACTAATGAAATTTCATAAGTAATCTTACCAATGATTTCATGGTAAAGCCAAACCTGTGCATTTGATGAATGAGAGGATACGTGTAAAATTTTCTTAAGCTGATGTTTTACCGAAAATCCTTGTGAGATCAATAAGATTACCAGTGTAACAATAACCAATAAATTCAAATCCCTTCAAATTGAATGAAACCTTCAAAGTTAATCATTTTTGTGAATACTGTCATTCAATTATTTCGCATCATTCTGCTTAGATTTTCAGATTTTATTATTTTTGGTACTTTCTGCATATTGCACCGTTGTTCATAAGCGATTTGATCGAGATAGCTAGCTATTTAACATCAAAATGGAAAGGTGCTTAGGATATCCAAATGATAGAGGAGGATTTAAATAGTAATTCTTCATTCTGCTTAGATTTTCATATTTTTTTTAATATTTGGTACTTTCTGCATATTGCACCGTTGTTCATAAGCGATTTGATCGAGATAGCTAGCTATTTAAGTTCAAAACGAAAAGGTGCTTAGGATATCCAAATGGTCGAGGAGGATTTAAATAATAATTCTTCATTCAAGCATTTTGACACAAAAGTTTAAATTTTGAACTTGATATTAATGAGGATAACATTTATGAAAGATATTTGTTGATTAAAAAGTAGTAATCGTTAAAGGTTCATTCATATAGTTCTCCTCAAATTTTTTATTTATTTTTTATCTTAATGATTTAGAAACAATATTATTCATAACTGAGTCATAATGAAATTTCCATATTATCTCTACATTTGAATTACAGTAATTGTTATGTTCATCATATTGACTTGAATTGATATTAAGATCTTTTATAAGTTATCAAGTAGGTAGTTTATGGACTAATGATCTTGAATCTTCTTTTATGATCTTGTATGATCTTGCAATGTATGATTTTATATGCTTTCATCTTGGTTGATATTAGATGTGTGCCATAAACAAAATAATGGAGAAGGGTATGTTTTTACTCCAAATTTATATATTCATAGTTGCTTCAAAATGATATTTTTGATAATGTTTATTGATTGTTTAGCATATATCTACTATTTAATTGTTATGTCCTATTCCTTCTCTTATATTCTGATATTTTTACATTAGCATCTAGGATGTAAATATACTATGGTACTTTAGATTTCATCACCTATCAGATTTTAATTTGTTAAGCACCCTCATGCGTAGTCAAGTATTCTTTAGTAGAAAAAATAAAAATAAGTCTATAGCTTTAAGGTTGGGTCTAGTAAAACACTCTAATGATGTTCTCACCTATGGTGTGCATAAGAAGAGACCTATATACTCATTGTATATAACCTTTTGGTGTCATTTAAAGGAAATATTCGGACTCATATTTTGTCCAATCTTTAGCCTATGTATTTATATTTCATGTCCTAGTATAATAATTTTCCCTTATATATTTGAGCATGCCAAGTTAGTTTAGTTTGGCTTGCAAAAGTAAATGCAATCAAAACATGGTCTACAATGAATGCCTACGTGTGTAGGGTTGACTTTTACAAAGAAATTGTGGAAAACAGCTTTGCTTAAATTGTAACTACCACTTGCTTTAACTATTTGATGGTTTCAAATGATATGATGCCTATTTATGTAATATGATATTAGACTAATAACCTATAAGAGAAAAGTTGTCTAATCATTTGCTTGAGCTATTTATATCTATGATTATAAAAAGAGTATAGAATGTTTTCATAGCTTGTCCATAGTGGAGCACTTTAGAAAAAAATTAAGATATCTTTACATAAATGATACCACTTGTCACTCCATTCCCAACAATAACAACACTAATAGCTAGAAGAAGAATTTTAAGTACCATTATAAAACATACCAAATACCTCAAAATAAAGAAACTAAAAATTACTTTAATATGTACAAAACTTAAATATACCTATTATAATATATTTGAAAAATATAATATAATCTTAAATATACCTATTATAATATATTTGAAAAATATAATATAATAAAAAATTATAATGAGAATATCATACATCAAACCAATCCACCCTCTCTCACAAGTTTCCTCTTTATGACTTCCCTATTATTTGTTCTATAAACAATGACACCCTCCCTATTATTTCCCAACTACTTTACAAATTGTACAGATCATGACACATGTGAGCGCACTACATAAATTTAGTGCTTTGAATAATGTCCCAAAAGCCATCATTGTTTACATTTATTTACAATTAGTCCAACCTTTTTCTCTCGTATTAGTGGTGACGCAATCCTAGTGGCGTAAGAATTATGTGAAATTAAAGTACCTAACGAATTACGCCGGATACGAGATGTGTTGTGCAATTCATTCAAACCGCCCTCAGATCTTAATTTTGCCATAGTTTCTACACTTTTATCACTAGCTGTGGAAGCTTAGTGTCCTCGTTCATTTTAGTGGCCCCCTTGTCCCCTCTCAGAGTTATAGCGTCTTCAATTTTTCCATCATACACCGACTTCTTGTCATGGGCAACCCATTTTCTCCTCTGCATGTTCATGGTGGTTCCCTTCAATGAGCGTTTCTCTGGGACTGATCTGGCCTGTGTTTTGAGTTGGGTGAATCATCGTGTAATCTTCCATCGATCTGAATATCTTGTTTTATATGTCTTCTCTACAAATATTTAGAGTTATTACTTTGTTATCTTGATGAACATCCTTAATTTTCACTGCGATTACGTTACAAGTGACATATTTTGATGAGAGAGGTTAATGGCAAATCGAGTTTTTAACATGAGTAAATTTCTTTTGCTGTCTAGGATTTTGGGCGACGACAAGTCTTGCAGCATCCTCTTTTCTAGCTCTGTGAGAAAATTGTCATGGATTTCAATCGTTCGAGAAAAAGTGTTCAATGTAGTGTAGAGAGTGAAGCCACAGAATGGGAGGGAAAAGAGAAGAATAAACGTCCACGAACAGACGATAAGGAAGGTGAAGAGTTATTTGATATGGAGGAAAAGGAGTCTGAACTGCGCCCACGAGCAAATGATAGTGAAGTTGAAGAGTTTTTCGCTTTGTTGGACAGAATCCAAGCAATGAGAAAGCTTTTTAAGCAAAAGCAAGCGTATTGGTCTTATGCGGAAAATATAACCAACGTCCAAAATGTGGGCGGCAAAGACATGAAACCGATATCTCCATGGAAGCCCTCATTCATTTGGGAGGATTTTTCAATCCCAGTTGTAGAAGGAAGCCCGTCTGCGCAAATGGATTCAACTTCTTGTTTAAAGAGCGAGACGGACAGTTCTGGAAGATATCTGAAGCAGGATAGCGGATCTGATAACTGTAAGCAACTGATGAGTTTTGATCTAAATGTAGAAGCGAGCTCCGAGAATTAATCTTATTTTCTTTGGATTTTCTGTGCCCATATACGATTATATATGTGTTTGAGATTTGATTTGCGAGCCTATTGGCTTAATAAAAGATCTTAAGGCTAAGGGCACTTTTCACTTATTAGTACTTGTCATAGGCAATACTATTGCATTTACATGTGTCTATTAGTTTATTAAAATCTACCAATCATAAGTAGTTATTATTATATTTATGAAAATCAACATAATTCTAACAAAGTTAAAAAACATTAAATCTTTCATTTTTAACTTAAAAAAATTATTTATCTTCAATATGATTGGTTGAAATCTTAATGTCTTATAGGTGTCTTTTTTATGGGATACACAAAATCTAATTTCAGAATGGAAACTTGTGGTTTTTGGTAGTTTAATCTTTCCATAATAACAATGGGTGTCTGTATAGAAACTTCCACTCATAACACTACTTATGTGCATAGAAACTTTTGTATCCAATGGTGGTTTTCTTTAAAAGCCTACAATTCACGCAAACTATCTAGGAGCTTTTATCTTGCACAAAACATAGGTTAGGGTTTTTTTTTTCTCAATGTCAATATTTAGCCAAACTTTTTATTTTTTTTCATTGTTTTGATTTCATAATTTTTTTTTGCAGAACAAATCTAGCGGTTGCTGCATAAAAAAGCAAGCCCCAATGCATCCCTTTGTCTTGATGAGATCGCTGCAAAACTACCCATTGAATCTCCCAATCTACATTACCTTTCTTGTATTCTCACATATCTCTCTATCAAGGGCATTTTTGTCCAAAGCAACAACCCATCTGATAATCGATATGGGCTTAGTGATTCTGCAAAGAGGTTTTATGTTAGGGAGAATAATCCAGGGAACCTTGTACCTCTTCTCCTCATGCAAGCACACCCTATGTTAATGGTGTCGTGGCACCATCTTCGTGAATGTGTGTTTCAATACTGCAATGCATTCGAGAAAGCTCATGGAAAGGACTTGTGGGTGTATGGGAAGGATGACCCACTTGCTAGCAATGTTGTGAATGATTTTATGTTCACTAGATATGACATTTTAACACCTTAAAAAATAGACAAACATTATCTCATATTTCTCATAATTTAATATTCTCCATTTTATTTTGCTAATTTTGCTAATATTCTCTGTTTTATTTTGTTTTAATATTCTATGTTTTATTTTGCTAATATGTTTCATACTTACAATCTACTCTGTTGCTTTTACAAGACAATATAAATAAAGTTTTCAATTGAACTTGAAAATAAATGTATGTATATGAGGTCAAATAGAATGTTTTAGTGTCTTACAAATTCTACAAACAAATGTATGTATATGTTGTCCAACAAATATTACATTTTAATATCTAAAACAATAGACACATATTCTAATATATCTCATTATTATTTTAATTAGTTTCATTTTACTATTTTACTACAAAAACAAAACTGAATGTTATGGAAATAAAGTAAATGTAACCCAATAAAATTAAACAAGATTCTAGCTCACAATTTTCAAAAACTATCTTTTTAACACACACAAAAAAAAATAGCATACATTACTACAACAGTTCAAGATAGTACAAAAAAAACTTTAACATAATTCTTCCTTCTTCATTTCGATTATAATATAATACAGAAAATAATAAAAGGCCTCCACCTATATTGTCACTAATGCTTTCACTTTCCTTGCTCTCATTGTTGTACTCTTCTTATGCCTTTAATTATTAGTTTTGGCTACTTTAACTCAATTTAGATTTTAGGAAAACATGTTGGAAACTGCAATTGAAGCAATTGTTGTATTGTCATTGATGTCAAACTTTAATTGGTAAAACTATTGCTACTTAGGAAAGTACTATATCTATTGTGAGAAGGGAAAGAAAGGATGGTAACAATAGCACCTAGGGAAAGGTTGAGTTATCTTGATACTGCAAAGTGTACTTGACTATGTTGTACAATGATGGGACAATGTATTGTTTATCATGAAGAAAATCATGTTTAAGCCGAGTTATGTTAGTGTCGACTGAGTATCAGTTAATTACCGAGGAAAATTTTTTAGTAATGGCCGAGTGTTTTACATGAACACCGAGTGGATGATCACAGTATTGACCAAGCATCAACATTTTTATATTTGAACAGAATTCAGATTTGGAGCCGACATTGTTGAATTCTTGGATTATGTAAAATGTGTTGACTTTATTTATTGATTGTATGGAAGCATTTAATGGTTTGTAAAATATTTTATTATAAATCTTTATGAGATTTGAGATGATTCTAGAAGAGGAGATGAAGAACATGAAGCAGGTAGATTCAATGAATTTGACCTAACCCTAAGATCTACGAAGGAGATTAAGCAGCAAAAGATAAGTTAACCTAACAGAGAAAAGTAATAAGGGAACCTAAACATTACGTATGAGAATGCATGGGTGAAGGAGATGCTGGAAGAACAGTAAGTTTTATTGACTTTATAAGTGAAAAGGCTGAAGGAGAATTGTGGTGATTGCTTGAAGAAAAGTTCCGAGCAGATCAGAGATGGAAATGGAAAAGTTTCAAAGTCAGTAAACCAGCATTTGTGTATGGAATTGGATCTGATATTTGCAAAGTGAGTTCTATGTTTTTCAGATCAATATTGCTGCTACTTTCTAACCATTGTAATAGTCCAAATCCTTTTAATAGAGGTTGACCTAACAGTCATATGTTAAATCCTTTGAAGAAGGTTGCATTCTAATGGAGTGTATGTAAGTCCTGTAACAAGGCTCACTTTTAACAGGGTGATTGAAATCCTTTAACTGGTTCACACCTGACAGTGTGTATTGTAACCTTTGATAGGGTTGGATTTTAACTGAGCTCACTTCAGAAGAGTGAAAATAATAGTAGCATGTTACAAAGTGGTTTTTCCCATATTGGGTTTCCACTATAAATCCTGGTGTCAATACTTGTGTAAATGTTTTGGTTTGAACATTTCTGTATTTTACAAGTTAGTTATAGCTGGGTAGTGGACTATAATGTTATATGTTTCTATTATTGAATCAGTGATGACCGAGTTTGTTTTGGTTGCTTAATCTGATTTAAGGAAAAAAAATTAAATTATTTTATACATCAAGACCTAAGAACAATTGATTCACCCCCCGTCTCTGTTGTTCTAAATCATATTAACAATTGGTATCAAAGTTGTGTTGCTTATTGGTGTCTGCAAAAAATAAGTTTAAAAGGACTTGAAGCAAATGATCAAGATGTATAAGGAGGTACCGAAGCTGAACAAGGAAAACTTCCCTGCATGGAAAAGCTTGATGAAGCTACATCTGGCTGGTATTGGTGATTCTAAAAAATACTACATTGAGCATGACTTTGTCACACCTACTGCACCTTTGACTGCCAAGGAAATGAGAGCTAAGCAAGAACATAATCAGGAAATGCTGGAAGTTGTGTCTACCCTAAGCTATCCAGAATTTGAGGATATTAATGACTGCACAACTGCTAAAGATATGTAGGACACTCTTGCAAAGATCTATGGTGGTGATCTATATGTGCTGAAAGCTAAAGCCGAGAGTCTCAAAGGTAAGTTTGATGAAATGAGAATGAATGAAGATGAAAACATTGCACAATATTGTGGTAGAATAAAAGAAGTTGTGAATGCTATTAGAGGAGCAAATGGAACTATTAATGATGAGACCATAATTGGAAAAGTGCTAAGAACTTTGCATCCTATATATGCTATTAAGATCTCAACTATTCAGGAATCTAGATGTAACTCTTGAAATGTGCTTACCTTGGAAGGTTTGATTGGCAAACTACTTGCTTTTGAACTGTCTAATTATGATAATTTCACTATTGGTAGTATTGGAAATGTTGAATCTTCTTTTAAGTCATAGTTAGTTTTGAACAAGTCTAAGAGAGAAAATGAAAGATACAACAATGAAAGTGAAAGTGAAAGTGACACTTTGATGAAGATCTTGAAGATCTAGAAGCTCTTATTGCTAGAAGACTGAAAAGAGGAATAGGAAAATATAAAGGTAAACTCCCTATTATATGTTTTGCATGTAATAAAGTTAGTCATATAGCTACTAGATGTCCTGACAAGAAGGATATAGATGAAGAAAGAAATAACAGACACAAAGATAGAAGGGATGACAAAGGCTACTGAAGGTACAAAGACTACAAAGGAAAAGGTAAGAAATCTTCTTACATTGCTGAAGAAGAGACTGACACTGATAGTAATGATTTTGAAATTGAGGTAGTCTATGTTGCAATGAAAGATGAATCTGATGAGGATAAGAAAACTACATTGATTTCCTATGTGAACAAGAATGACAAATGGATTATAGATAGTGGTTGTTTACATCACATGACTGGTGACAAAAGTAAGTTTGAGACCTTACATCATTATAAAGGTAAAAGTGTAACATTTGGTAATGATGCACCATGTCTTATTAGAGGAAAATGATTGATTAAACTGACCAATAAAATCTCTTGTGAAAATGCTTATTGGGTTGAAGGATTGAATTATAATTTGCTAAGTGTTGCTCAGCTCAACAGAACTGGTTATCGAGTGCAATTTCATCACAAGAAAGCTAAGATATTTGATGCTACTAGTGAACTGATTGGAAGTGGTGAGCAGACTAGAGGTAATTTGTTCTATCTTGACCTATTTGAAAAAATATGTATGATTACACAACTTGATGACATTTGGTTATGCAATAAGAGGCTATGTCATGTTAACTTTGACAATCTGGTAGAGATAAGTAAGAAGAAGAAAGTAAGAGGCCTACCTAGATTGAAGAAACCTGAGAATGTGATGTGCAAAGAATGCCGGTTAGGAAAAATGACTAAGTCTAGTTTCAAGAGAAAAACCTTTACTTCTGAACACATTTTAGATTTGGTTCATACTGACCTTCGTGGACCTATGGGTATGCAAAGTTACTATGGAGCTAGATATTTTATCTTGTTCATTGATGATCATACCAAGATGATGCATGTAATGTTTCTAAAAGAAAAATATGATGCTTTTCAATCTTTTAAGTGGTATTTGGCTAAGGTTGAGAAAGAGACAGTAGGAACCTAAAATGTCTTAGATCTGATTGAGGTGGAAAATTTACATCAAATGAATTCAATCTATTTTGCAATGATAGAGGAATCAAAAGATAGATGTCTGCACCTAGGACACCTCCACAGAATGGTATAGTAGAAAGAAGGAATAGATCTATTTTGGATTGTGCAAGGACATTATTGATTGAAAAGAATGTGGCATAGAAATACTGGAAAGAATCTATAAGTACAGTTGTTTACAATCTTAATAGGGTACAGATCAAGAAATCTACAAATCTGACACCCTATGAATTGTGGTATGGGCATGCACCAAGTGTTAAATATTTTAGAATCTTTGGAAGCAAGTGTTACTTATTGAAAGACAATAGGAATGGAAATTTTGATGCCAAAAGTGATGAAGGTGTATTCCTAGGCTACTCCACAAAAAGTAAATCTTATAAGTGTTTGAACTCTAACACTAACAAAATTGTGGAAAGTGTGAATTTAAAAATTGATGAGTATGCAAAAAGAAATGAAGCCGACAGCAAAAGAGAACCAGAAGATTACAGATCTTTTGTGTACATTTAAGAAATAGAAGAGGCAGGTAACAGACCTGCACCTAATGCCGAGTCTCAGGCAAGCAATGCTGAGCATCAAGAAAAAAATGCCAAGAGAGAACAAGAACATGTCATTCTACAAGGCAATGCTATCGAGTATCAGGAAGAGTTGCCAAGCATTTAGAAGTTGAATCTAACAATCTTGTTGGGGAACCTGATGAAATAGAGGAGAAAAATGCTGAACCTATTTTGGCAAAATATGTAAGAAGACATCACAAGCCTAAACAGATAATTAGAGATAAAGACACCAAAATTCAGACCAGAAACAAAAACCAAGGATCCAACATGCTTACTATGTGTGTTTGAACCTAAGACAACTAAAGAGGCACTAGAAAATGAAGACTGGATACAAGCAATGAATGAAGAGATTGACCAGATTGAGAAGAATGAAAAATTTGAACTTAAAGTATACACTGATGCTAATTAGGTAGGAAATGTAGATGACAGAAAGAGCACTAGTGGTGGAGCTTTCTTTCTTGGACAGAGATAAGTCTCCTTGACAAGAAAGAAAAAAAATTGCATTTCCCAATCTACTGTTGAAGCTGAGTATGTTGCTACTGCAGTAAACTGTTCAAATTTAATATGGCTAAAATAGTTGTTGATAGGCATGAAAGAAGAAATCACTAAACCTGTTGTTATTTTCTGTGACAATGCAAGTGCCATCAATATTTCTAAGAATCCAGTGATGCACACTAAGACCAAGCATATAGCAATCAAGTATCACTATTTGAGCGAATTGGTACAAGACAAGGAAGTCCAAATGGAATATGTGAATACAAAAGAACAATTGGCAGACATATTCACTAAAGCTTTACCTAAAGAAGCTCATGAGTATTTGAGATGTCAATTAGGGGTCCTTCCCCTAACTGAGGCTGCCTGGTCAAGCTAGGAGCACTGCATCAAATATGCTACAACATAATAATTAACAAATTGATGCAGAAGATTGTCACACTTTAGGACTGTCCTAGAGCTATGAAGAAGAAGCAAAGACAACAAATCAGTCATAAGCAAGATGACAAAGAGAGAAACACTAAGCTACATAGATATATCTACATCTGTTGGATGTAAGTTTTAGTTGTTTCTATGGCATTTTTGTCAAAGAGGGAGATTGAAGTGAAATGATACTATAACACATGAATTGAAGAGTAGGGATGATGAATAGAAATGAAAGATCGGGATAGAGGGAGATCCAGATACTTATGATGGTCACAGAAGTGAGATTTACAGATTCTGAATTAGAATGAAGCTAAGGATATTATAAATTTTCTCTGATAGACAGATAAGTTTTTAGATTGGTTGGTAATCCATGTGTTATTCAGGTGAAATCATATGGTGTTGCCATCAATGCCAAATAGGGAGATTGTTGGAAACTATAATTGAAGCAATTGTTGTATTGTCATTGATGTCAAACCTTAACTGGTAAGGCTATTGCTACTTAGGAAAGTACTATATCTATTGTGAGAAGGGAAAGAAAGGATGGTAACAATAGCACCTAGGGAAAGGTTGAGTTATCTTGATATCGCAAAGTGTACTTGACTATGTTGTACAATTATGGGACAATGTATTGTTTATCTTAGTAAGATCGAAGACTAAATTGGTAAGCTTAACTAAGAAAAAATGAAGAAAATCATGTTTAAGCCAAGTTATGTTAGTGTCGACCGAGTTAGTGTATGCCGAGCAAAAATCTACTATCAACCAAGTATCAGTTAATTGCCAAGGAAGACACTATATGTCAAGGAAATAGTTTTAGTAGTGACCGAGCGTTTTACATGAAGACCAAGTGGATGATCACAATATTGATCGAGCATCAGTATTTTTATATTTGAAGATAATTCAGATTTGGAGCCGATATTGTTGAATTCTTGGATTATGTAAAACGTGTTGACTTTATTTATTGATTGTATGGAAGCATTTGATGCTTTGTAAAACATTTTATTGTAAATCTTTATGAGATTTGAGATGATTCTAGAAGAGGAGATGAAGAACATGAAGTGGGTAGGTTCAATGAATCTGACCTAACCCTAAGATCTACGAAGGAGATTAAGCGACAAAGGATAAGTTAACCTAACAGAGAAAATTATTAAGGGAACCTAAACATTAGGTATGAGAATGCATGGGTGAAGTAGATGCTAGAAGCACAGTAAGTTTTATTGACTATATAAGTGAAAAGGCTGAAGGAGAATTGTGGTGATTTCTTGAAGAAAAGTTTGGAGAAGATCAGAGATGGAAATGGCAAAGTTTCAAAGTTAGTAAACCAACATTTGTGTATGGAATTGGATCTTATATTTGCAAAGTGAATTGTATGTTTTTTAGATCAACACTGCTGCTACTTTCTAACCATTGTAACAGTCAAAATCCTTTTAACAGAGGTTGACCTAATAGTCATATGTTAAATCCTTTGAACAAAGTTGCATTCTAATGGACTGTATGTAAGTCCTATAACAAGGCTCACTTTTAACAAGGTGATTGAAATCCTTTAATTGGGTCACACCTAATAGTGTGTATTGTAACCTTTGACAGGGTTGGCTTTTAATCGAGCTCACTTCAGAAGAGTGAAAATAATAATAGCATGTTACAAAGTGGTTTTTCCCATATTGAGTTTCCACTATAAATCCTGGTTTCAATACTTGTGTGAATGTTTTGGTTTGAACATTTCTGTGTTTTACAAGTTAGTTATAGCTGGGTAGTGGACTACGGTGTTATATGTTTCTATTATTGAATCAGTGACGACCGAGTTTGTTTTGATTGCTTGATCTGATTTAAGGAAAAGTTTTTGAAGCTATTTTATACATCAAGACCTGACAACAACTGATTCACCCCCCCCCCCCCTCTCTGTTGTTCTAAATCATATTAACAAAACAAACATCATAAAAAAATTAATGACAAATTATAATTGTTACCCTAATTTTCATATGCATGCAAATTTGGCAAATATCTATCCACATGTCCCTGTTTTAACCCTGCCAAGCACTCTGCAAAATTTAATGGGTTCATTTCAAACCCTCTGGCCTCTGCAATCCTTTATACTCTCTGGTCTGTAGGTTAAAAATTCATAAAAGTATCCGTTGTAGGCTTAAAACCCTGAAAACCCTAAGCCTTCTTTCTATTTTGATGTTACTTTATCGGCAACTTAAAGGTCCCAATTCCCATGTGTGTATTTTCTTCCTTCGGTCACCAATTCTTCTATTCTTCCGGTAGTTACTTTTTTCTTTCAGTGAACTAGCGATTGCATTATTTCTCTTAATCGCAGGATAAATTGGCAGTGTTCTAAAACATTCAGCGACTGGGCAAATTTCCTTTGGTCGCCTAGCAGCTAAATCTTTTGATAGTCTTTTGTGTGGGGTCCCAAAAAGAGAAGTTCGACAGCTGTCATGAATTTGCATTGGGTCTGTCAGAGGCTCACGATCTTGTGACAGCCGCTGATCTTCCCTTTTGCTCAGTACTTCATGCTTTTGTGGGTCCATTGTCATGTTGTCCCATGTAAAAGCTTTTCATTGGCCGAGGGTGACAATTCAGATAATATGTCAGAGCAGGCCCGACTGACTGAGTCCCCTTTAAATCAATGGCTAGCATATCTTCTCATGGAGTTTTTCTGACACATGACATTATGAGCCAACCGTCGATTTCATTCTACATTTAGAGCTATCTCGGGTGGGTCCTCATTTGCTGATGTGCTTGCTTTTGATTGGTCCACATGTGCTGAGTCGGCACTTGTCAATGGGGCCATTTTCTTTCAGCAGTCAGAGGTTCGATCATTGTTAGAGGATCGACGACTAGTGTATCTTTGCAAGGGTGGTGTCAGAAGTATGAGATCTTAAGACGACCATCAATCTTACTTTTTGCAGAGGCTCTATCAGGTCGGTCCTTAGTTTAGGATGTGCTCGTTCGTTATTGGTTGGCCAAAGGATAGCTTGGATCTGTTAGTAGGACCATGTCAGAAGGTCTGCAGATGTATCAGAAAGGCAAAGATCTATAGTGGTTGTATGATCTCATAGAATCTTGTGACCCATTGAGATCATGCAACAACCGTCCCATGAGGATCTCTAGGTCATGGGTCTGATGTGCTACCTAGTGCTAACATGCTCAAATTTGATTGGTCCACATGGTGATGACTGGATTTTCAGTTGGTCTGTTGGCCACAGGGGTCCCGATCTAATAAAGATCTATGGCGGGCGTATGATCTAAAGGAATATTCTGCGGTCATGAGATCATGTGCCTGCTATCAGAATGGAATCTATTTTTAGTGGGACCGTGTCAGAACTTGCTGAGGTGTATGCTTATAAAGTAGTCAAGGGTGAATGAAAGAATGAAATGTGGTGGTTATGGGCCCAAGGTTAGAAAGCACTCCATGAATCAGTGACTAAAGGGGTTTCTCAAGTTCACCAGACTTAACCAGGGTCAACTAAAGGTTTAAACGACTCTGCGACTGAAGGAAAAATGGTAACCCAAGGTGGACTTGGGGTTAATCCTACAGATGAATGGTTCCCAAGTAAATAAGAGGATCTAATGGTCGCATTTTAAAAGAATACTGAGGTTTAAACATCGGTCATTGATAGAAGAAAAGTGTGGTGCCACCCGGTTAGCCGTTAACATTTAAATTTTAAATATTTCTCTATAGGGTTTTTTGCTAGGTTTTGATCCAATGGTTGGTTGCGACAAAATGGGTAGCTAAAAATTTATGATTCAAGGATGATTGTAGTTGGAGGAGATGATGATAGGTGTCTGGGTAGCTATCTTTGGTCATTTCTTATTTTTTGTGAGTACCAAATCAGTGCATTCATGGCAAGCCAATTTGCAGAGAAGTAGTTGAGTCTAGGTTGCTTCTCCGTAGGCAATGAGGTACAGAGATGGGAACAAATATCTGATCAGCCTTATTGTTACAAAGATGTATTTATGATCAGATTTGATGGGCTAGGTTTTGACTATTGTATTGGAAAGCCATGTAACCCTAGTTAGGTTTTGACTCTTGCCTGTGTGCAAGGGAGGATGTATATATTGTATTTTTGGATCTTTTGAGCTCAGAGTTGGACAATTGTAGAAGAAATTCATATTTTCTTAAAGGTCATTTGTGGTATCATTTTGACCCCCTATCTTATATAGTTGTAAACCTTTCATTGATAATTAAAGCATTGCAGAGGTATTTTGTGACAATCCTTTATGTCCCTATGCTTCCTGGTTTGGATTATCTCTTATTGGATTGAACTATATGATGTTTTCAGTGATATCTTAGGGTTCCTGATCCCTCTTACTTTCTATAATTATGTGTGTTATTGTGTTTGATCTGATTTAGATGTTTTTGTGTGTATACTTTAGCCCCCTAACAATCTTGTCTCAATCCTACATAGAGTTGCAGAAGTGAATGTCTGCTTGCAGGTCATAAGTTGTGTCTTATGTTCAGGCTCTCCTATGAAACACTTATGCAAGACTATTTAGTAAGTTGTGACCTACTAGACCTAAGCCTTTCATTGATTCCATTCCTCTATACTGAGATCCAAACCCTAATTTTGGTGTATCACCTAGTAGGTAGTTTGCTTTCAGTCATTTCCCTTCCCAAGAATTTATTCTATCCCTTTCCTTGTGAAGCTTACTTTTCATGTCTAGAAGAAAATTAAGGTGATTATCCAAGAGGAACTAGCCTAGAACTTGGAGGTCTCATCTCAGTTAGCATAGGTCCCACAACCTGGAGATGATTCCCATGTTATACTAGGTTATCAAGAATACGAAAGCTTTAGACAAGGGTGCAAACTTAGTTCATAACAATTCTGGCATGCTCAGTGGGACTACAAAGGAAGTTCATTGTTTGAAGATTATGTTATCTCTGATATACAGATTGCATAATACAGACTTTTAGAAGTTGTTCTATCAAGTATATCTCATGACTGCACTAATTTCCAAGATCCATTCCAACCTTATTTGACGTTTATGAGAAAGATTGATACTAGAAGCTCAAAGCCTACCAAATTTTCACAGTTGCCCTCAAGAAGAAGTCACAAAGGAAGGTCAACTCAAACAGCATCCCCTGCAAGGAGAGCTCAATTAACACCTCCCAATACCTCAGAAAGGAGACCTTTTCCCTTTCATTATAGAAAGAGAGGTAGATCTCTAACCAGAGATCTAGAAGAGGATTCAAATCCAGTAGCAAATACAGCTCATATAGTTGTCAATCTTTAGATTATAGCTCATACAATGGCTATACAGTTTGCTTTTGCACCTTTCAACCAAGGGAGCCCATTAACCTTTGCTCAACATCATGATGTGCCCTTGGTGGCACTAAAGAGTATACCTGATTTCACTAGTGAAGGGCAGACAACTGCTTTTGAGCACATAAGAGATGTGACCACTAACTAGTAAAATTATTAGCAGCCTCTCTAAAAGGTAAGGCTCTTGAATGGTTTAGAACTCTAACTATTGGTTCTATTACTTCATGGGATGAGTTAGGGGATGCATTAAGTAAACATTTTAAGGACAAATCAGATAACTTGTCTTTAGTTGAGCAGTTAACGACCATTAAGAGAGACCATCAAGAACAAATGACAAATTACAATAGTAAATTCCTCAAAACATGGAATAGAATTCTAGTTTTTGTGAGACCGTCAGCTGACCATGCTTTCCTATACTACTTACAAAGCTTGAATGGTTAGATTTCTGTCATGATCCAATCTATGGGTGGTACTTCTTTACCCCAAGCTTTTGACATAGCTGTCAGGGCTGAAATTTTTTTGATCCAAGCACACATGATTTTTAGAAGGCTTCCTATGTCCATCTTTCCTAGCCTTCAACCCATTGCACCTGCACATGTACCCCCATTTACCCCTATTCCCACCATATTAGCACCACAAGCTATTACTAGTGGTCAAGAGCTAACAACTAGTTTCTCTCAAGAGCTACAAGAGATAAAGAACAGCCAACAAAGTAGTCAACAAGAGATGACAAACTTGTTGTAGACCTTAACTAAGGAGGTCACAGATCTAAAAAAGCAAGATCAAAGAATCAGACTACCCTTTCAGACACAAGGCCAAGGTCCTAATAAGCAATATCAAAATCAAGGGTAGCCTTATCAACAAAATAGGCCACCATACCAAGGAGGCTATCAAGGATAAAGAAAAACTTTTAATTAGAGACCATTCCAACCATACAACCCTGCACCTCTAAATTCTCCAAATCCAGTGAGGGATATGGTTCCTAGTCAAAATAATATGGCTATGGATGATGAATGGTGTTTTCCTTGTAATCAACCTCACAATCAGGCCACATGTTCAAATGGATGGATGAACCAAGCTCTAATGGTTCAAAATGCCTCACAAGCTCAATCAGAGGTTTCATCCAGTGGGTTAGTGCCTCAACAAGAATCACAAGAGAAAGAGACTACTCTCTATAATTGGGAGCAACCAGACGTCAACGGAGTCAATGATGAAGTTGCTTTTGTTGCCTATACAAGAGCAAAAAGAAGAGCTCAAGACATGGAGAGAGAAGATTCTAATGCTAAAGCTACTACATCTGCGAGGCCACTGCAGCAAGTTACTCCCATCACACCTAAGGAGGTCCCTGTCATCACAAGCAAAGAAGGCCAATATTCCAAAGAGGTGGAGCCCATCATAGTGAAAGTGCAACAAAGAGTACACATTGTGACACCTTATAACATTGTAGACAACATGAAGAAGGTGAATGTCACCATGTCCATGTGGGACTCTTTGGCTCTTCTAGGATAGCCTAAAATTTTGAAGAAGGCCATGACTGAAGTGAAAAATCCTCAACCTACAAAAGAAGTTTCAAAGCCAGTGTTGGTTAACACTGATCAAGAAAAGGAGGCTCCAAGTAGCAACTCCAAGGCTAGTGCCATGCAAGGTAGGAACTCAAATCCACCTCCCTTTTATGTATCTCTAATTATTGGAAAATATTTAGTGCATAATTGTATGGTAGATAGTGGAGCTACTAGCACTGTCATGCCCAAGAAGGTAGCTGACCAATTAGGACTAAAATATGAGCCCTTGCAAAAGAAGGTAACACAACTTGATGGATCCTCAGTCAATACTATAGGTGTCACCAAGGATACCGGTCTAATCCTACATGCTAGTCATAATTTTTCCATCCTCCTTGATATATACATCATAGATCTCCCTACATTATTTGCTATATATTTTTCAAGGGAGTTTCTAGCCAAGATAGGAGGTTACCTATCTTCTGATTGGTCTCACATGTTATTTCATACAAGATACGGGACCAAGGTCACCATCAAGTCAAAATCATTAGCAGCACACCATATAGAGCCATATGTGTCCAATACCATCAATGTAAATTGCCCTATATTTGATGATAGTGACTTCCAAACCATTAGTGAAGCAAGCACAAAGATAGGGAGTATCCATGATATTCTTCTAGATGAAAGAGCTTCAGAAACCCTAGAAAACCCATTTTGGGATTTTGGTTTGGGAAGTTATTTGATACAAGAAAGTGGAGTTATAGAGCCAAGCCTTCTCAAAGAGGACACTAATTCAGAGGATCAGAGCAATCAGGTTTGGGAACTATTTTTTGATGGAGCTAGAAGTAGACATGGTTCTGGTGGTGGTGCTATGCTAGTGTCCCAAAAAGGAGAAAGGTATTATACTGCGTTTAGATTCAGTTTCTCCTGCACTAGCAACACTGCAGAATATGAAAGTCTAGTGAATGGACTAGAGTGGACTAGAAAAAGAGGGCTTAAGGTCTTAAAATTTTATGGTGACAGTGATTTAGTTGTCAGCCAAGTAAGAGGGATAAGTGCAACCAAGAATGACACCTAGAGAGCATACAAGCATAGAGTTTGGGATGCAATTGAAGATTTTTGTGCTTTCAATATTGTTTCTATCGCTTGGAAACTAAACCAAAATGCAGATAGGTTAGCTGCTGTTGGATCTCAGTATGAGATTACAAATAGCATTTCAAAAGAGGTAGATCGACAACATGTCAAAGTGATTGTTAGACCCTCTATTCCTGATACTGATGTCAATTGGTAGGTGTTTGACAATGATGAACAAATTCTACAATTCTTGTTTGAAAAAGATGCTTTTTCAAAGTACAATCAAGATAGGCTATCACAAAACTATGGTGATCAAGTGATACAAATTAAGTCCAATAAGATACCTAAAGGTCTTGTCACGTTAGAGACTATCTTCAACAAGGATGATCAATTCAAGAAAAGAAAAGCTGGCATGGTAGTCCAACAAGAACATTATGTTGAACTAGAGTTGGAACCAGGCAAGAGCTTACAATTTGGAAAAGTGAACATTAAATTGGAAAAGTAGGATCACATCTAATTATTCAAGGAATTCAGTGATGTTTTTGCATGGTAGTATGAAGACCTCAAGGGTTTTGATCTTTCCCTTGCTCAGCACACCATTGAATTAGAACCTAATGCCAAACCAGTAAGGCAAAAACAAATGCCTATTAATCCCAGGCTTGAGCCACTTATGCATAAAGAAGTGCTCAAACTAATAGAAAGTGGTATCATCTTTGTGCTAAAATGTTGTCACACTTCTATGAATCCTTACATGCAAGAAAACTCAACAATGAGCGCTCACAAATCGATCCATAGCTCTCTATGCATAGAGTTGCAAGATTTGTAAAATTGCTCATAGCTAGAGCTATAAATTCATGACCTTGCTAGTCAACCACAAAATGAGAGATTCCAAATCAAAGACAAGGGCAACAATGTCAATATCTCCAATGAAACCAAATGTATGCAATGCAATGCAAATCTATATGACAATGCAAGTTAATCTATTGCATAAAATGAAATCTAACCTAATATGTCATGATAATGCAACTAACAAAGGAAATATGCAACTACAATGAAATGCAATAACAAGTCTTCAAAGATTGGATGTAGAATGTCTTCAAAGAGCTCCAAATGACCTAGCAAACCTGCAACATAATATTAGCATGAAAACTTAAGATATGAACATTAAGAAGAGAGCTCTTCTTTTATAGGAAGTGAAAAGGAATGGACAATTGTGATTAAGAGGCAAAAGACTTAATCAACGGTGGAGAAAAAAAGAAGCTTGATCCTTGTGCACAAATATCCTCCAATAAGAAAATAGAAGTTGACTTTATGTCCATATGAGACAAAAAGTGCTTTTTTATTTTTATAAAATAAGAATAAATGGTTTATTTATGCAACATAGGATAAGAGGATAAGTGAGAGCTTTTTATTTATTAAAAAGGGAGAAAATATTCCTTTAATTAAATAAAGACTTAGGATAAAATGATTTTATTATTTAATTAAAAGAGATTTTGTTCTCTTAATTAAATAAGATTTCTATTTTTTCTCTTTTAAATTAAATAAGGCTCAAACCTTAAGAAATATTGAATTGATTATGATTTGATCAAGGAAATTGATATAATTGATATTGTTGATATTTGAAAATATTGATTCAGGGATTTGATAAATTGAGAAGTGGGGGCCCAAAGTCTAGGCGACCATTTTAGGGTGCATACATTTGCCCCTCTTTGACTAATGTGTGATCATTTCGGGAACACATGCAGTCAAAGAAGAATTGAAATGTGAGATCGATTTGGGATCACAAAACAACCCAGATGTGTGTTCAATGGATGGGAACACATCAGGACAAGCATAAATAATAGCTGAAAGACAAAACCAACACGATCACTATTAGGTGCAAATCAAGCCTTAGACAAAACTATCACCGTCGCTGCTAGGCAATAATCAAGTCTAAAAAATAGGAGATAAAAATTGAAAGACAAAATCACCACCATCGCTGCTAGGTGATAATCAAGTCTAAAAATAAGAATCTCAAGCTGAGCTAATGATAAAGTTGAATCAAAGATTAAAGCTGATACGTACTACCCCCTCAGAATCAAAATCAAAATCAGATAAAGGAGAACAACAAATTGATAAACCTAAACAAGTCACAATAAATCATAATCGAAGGATGGAGCATGACAAGATAACCATCAAATAGTGAAGATATGCCCCAAGTTGATGAGGTTTGACTGAAAAAGATATAGGATAAAGATTAAGTGAAACCTCTGAGAGATGAAGCGACAGGAGTGAATGAAAGACTAGAAGTTTGAAAGACATGGAAAAGATCAAAGAATTATGCCTCAAAAGGTCAGTAAATTGTGTAAAAGAATGAGAAATCTTGAAAATGTGACTCAGATTTCAATTTCGAGTCCGAAAATAGATAAAAAATGATGTGATATGAAAGACCAGAAATGAAAGATATGATCAAGAAGAATCAGAAAATGAGCACAGTTGACCAACTAGTCTGTAGATGATAAAAATGAGAGCTCTCTCCATATGCAAGATGTAGAAAATAAACTATGAACCTAAGAATGCAAGCTACTATGAAAGTGGTTGACTTGCAAGGTCACAATGCCTATAGACATCTAATAATCATCATCAAGCTTTATTGGTAGCATCACAAGATCATACAATACACACTAGTATGACTGTGTGAATCTGACCATGATCTTTATCAGATAGAAATGTGGAAATCCCACCTAGGCATCAAAGACATGGAGGTCAAGATGACTAATGTAGTGAGATTACCTAAGTTTGATATGGAAATATTATGCTTGTATCAAGAAATAAGAAAGTCAAGATAACTAGAAGCATGCACTCGCAAAATAGTCAAAGATAATACCTTGTCAATCCCTAGTGTCAAGTAAGACCAGCATAAATGCTCATGATAGTTAAGATCAAGGAAATATACCCACAAGCAGATAAAGAAAGAAAACATGTTCTCATACCCTCAGTCTTCTAGCTATGCATCATCAAAAATTTCTCAGGGAGAGACCACTCATCAAAGAAATCCTCATAGACAACACACAAAGAAAAATAAAGTCAACATATCTCAACAAGTTGATTATTTAAGTGTGTGTGTGTGTGTTGGTCATAGAGTCAAACTCTGAGTATCACATCTGCTTAGTGAGAAATATCGCATCAAACTTAGACTATTGGGTAAGACATCTAATAAGTGTTAAGAAACACTCGACGCAAGGGTAGTGTTGATAAACACTATTTGGGGTGGTGTTGAAAAACACTTGTTGTCAAATACCCCAAGAGACACACGCACCTAAAAGACCAATGCTAACAGTTATGCCCCCTAGACAAAGATAAAGACCAATTCCTGACTACGCCAAATAAGGTCAAGACATGATGAAGAAAGGCTCAGTGTCGAGGACGTATGCTAAAATACAAGGGTGCAAAAAGCGTCAAGTAGTGCCTATTTCCAGGTTTTCACCACTTGGAGATTTTTTATTTTTTATTTTTTATTTTTGTTTTTTTGTATTTTTGCTACCAAGGCGCCGGTTTCCAAGTTTTCACCAGGGCACTTTTTCTTTTCTTTTTTCTGTATTTTTTCAATTTTTTCAATTCTTTTGTATTTTTTTAGGACTTTTTATGCTTTTTAGGATTTTTTCAGCATCATATATGAATTTTTTTGGTATTTTTTCAGGATCAATAAATATGTACAAAGGATGCCCCTAGATAGAATGGGCATCAAACTCCTTGAGCAAGATCACATCATGCAGTCCCAATGTCTAGCAAGGTGGAGAACATGAGAGATTGACAAGCTAGTGGAAGAGATGGAAGACAAGAGAATGAAGGAGGGTGAAGAAAAGAAATCCTCAAAGGCAAACTCCTCAAGAGTACCCAAGCTAGGGAAAAATTATCATTTAAGGCACATTTGGACAAGCAATGAAAGGCTAGCATAGGATAAGTCACAAAAGCATAATGCAAAAGAAGGAAGGGATGCAGTCCAAAGGAGGGGACATGTCAAGAGGCTTCATAGCATTATGTTTTACTCTTTTTATTAGATCAAGACCAAGGGGCAAAAGGATAGCGAAAGGATAGAATGAATGGAGAAAAATAAATATGAAGGCTAAACATGAATGGAATGAAAGCAAGATCATCATAAGATAGCTCACAAGATAGCCAAATGTTTGTGCATAGGTCAACATTGTCAAGATCAAAGAGCGAAGATGAAATGGATGAAATATGTAGAAGAACTACACATGATGCTTGATTGCCAGGTTTTCATCAAGGTACTTATCCAAGGTGCCACAAGGGAGTGGTTTTCACCATAGGATGAATTTATTTCTCTTTACTTTTGCTACCAAGGTGCCTGTTTCCAGGTTTCCACCATGGCACATTCTCAATTTTTTCACTTTTTCTTTGTTCTTTTTGAATTTTTTTCTATTTTTTGGAAGAAGGAAAGATTTTTAGATAATGCTCCTTGAAAGGATAAACCATAATATGTCAAGGATTCAAAATGATATGCTCAAAGATGCTGATAGGGAAAGGAAGATGGAAGAGAAAAAAAGAGGATAAAATTTTTATGCAAAGTGAGTGAGGTTGAAAGATAGGAGGAATAGACAAATGAGGAATAATGATAGAAGGTAGAAGGATAATGAATGGAAGGATTTTGAAAGGGTAGATAGAAAAGAAGGCAAGATCAACATCGATGCACACCTTGAAGGATGGTGAGAAAAATGGAGGAAACGTAAACCATATTCTAGTCCAAATGCGAACCATATTCTAGTTCATTATTGCTATCTGACTCCTCGAAGAGAGGATTGGTGTGCTTTTCATAATTCTCAAATGTGAATGGAGGAATATGAGAAGGAATATGGAAAATGTGTAGCAGAGGTTGTGGTTCAGGCGCATGAAATGGAATAATGTTTTTGGAAAAAGATGAAGTGGAAGCCTTTGGAAGCTTGAATGTCAACTTCACTTTTTTCTCAACATGAGAATTTTTCAAGAGAGACTTTGGAATCCATATAGCCTTAGGATTTTTATTTCCTTTTGATGTCTTAGAGAGAATATTTTGAATGATGGATTTTGGAAGACATACTTGTCTTGTAGTTTTCTTCTTAAATATCTCCTTTGACTTTATGTATCTATGTCGATTAGAGGAGACATGGTGATCTTTTTTTGATGGATTCTTGTATTGCTTCTTTTTCTTGCATTGAACATTCAAGTTACTTCCAAAAGACTTGGGACTTGTGGAAGGAAAAGGAGGATATGACTGGTTTAGATGGGTGGGTGGATGAAAATGATTCAAGGGTATGTATCTATGTTGATCTTGAGGAAAGATAGGAGATGGAGGGATGTAAGGACCCAAGATGGATGATGAATTAAGAGAATTAGGAGGGGAAAGTGAAGGGACATAAGGGCTCAAGATGGAAAGAAGACATGAAGCCCTTAGTATTGGTGGAGGAGGTCCAAGGATGGACATGGAAGATGCAAAATGATAGTTAATAAGTTCATCAACATCTATATGACAACCAAGGACATTAGCATCTTTAGAGTGAGCATTAGGATTTGCAATAGGATCATGAACATCTTGAATAGGAGCAACTTCTTTGATAGGATTGTTCAAAGCTTGCAAAGACTTAGGAAGAGTAGAAAGTGGAAGTGAACATGGAGTGGTAGAACAAGAAGATGGAAGACTTTGATCTTGACAAGTTGCTTTAGATAGCATAAGCGTGTCATTTTTTTTTTGATTTTCAATAGGCTTAACATTGAAAGCAACAACACCATTTTCAATAACCTTAATGGAAGTATCATCTTCAGAAGGCGCAAGTGTAGTAAGGTTGTTTTTATTTTCAATAAGCTCAATGGTGTGAGTAGTAGCTTGATCTTGCTTAGGAGAAGACTAAAGACATGGTGAAATGAATGAGGAAGGGCATGTAGGATCAAAAGAACCATGAAGTAGATAAGAGACATCATGAAAAAGATTGGATGACATAGAACATTCTTGATCTTGATCTTTCCTTATGTTATTTTCTTTATCATTTTTAGAGTCCTCTTGACATGGAGCCACTTCTAAGGACAAGGAATCATGTTAGAATTGTATGGAAGACTTTGAAAGAGGTGGTGAAGGACTAACTGAAATAGGCATTATAGCGGATGAAGGCTTAGGCTCACTAGGTGTAGCATTATTAGAAATATTTTCAACCAAGTGAGGGTTAGCTTGAATTTATTTAAGAGGTAGCCCTTGAGGATAACTATAGGGAACTGCATGAAAAGTATTAGGATCTTTGTTGGATGAAGAATTTGTGAAAGATTTGGAAGACTTAGTAGCTTTAGGAGATGTATGGGTATTGGAAGAAATAGGAGATAGAAAGGAACCATCAAAAGACAAAGGTTCATCATTAACATGATCTTGCTTGAGAGTGCAACCTTTATTTTTAGCATGAGAACTTTTAGAGGACAGATCCTTTTGATGTTTGAAATCAACGTGGTAGATTTTCTCCTCTTGAGTAGGAATATTGTATTGTTCACAAAAATCATCAAAGAATTCTTCAAATTTAGAGTCATATGGATCACCATCAGAGTCTACCCAATACGACTCCCCCTTAGAAATCACAAGTGTACCACAAGGATGATGATTAGGAATAGAAGTTTCATGGGCATCACTACCTTGTCCATCATCATAGTCATCATAGTCATCATAGGTGGGTGTATCACTCTTTGTGGAAGAGACATCACAAGGACTATCACGTTGCTCTTTATGGTATGTCTTCTGAAGAGAAGGAAGATTCTTGAGAGAAGTAGAAGAAGAATGAGATCGTGAAGAAGATTTAATTGAAGACTTAGTGGAAAAAGAAGGCTTAGATAATGAAGAATGTGAATAATGTTTAGAAGAGTCGTGATAATATTTGGAAGATGAAGAATGTGAATAGTGTTTAGAAGAATCATGATAAGACTTAGAAGATGAAGAATGAGAATGATGTCTGGAAGAGTTATGATAAGATTTGGAAGATTGAGAATGTGAACAGTGTTTAGAAGAATCATGATAAGACTTAGAAGATGAAGAATGATGACAAGATTTAGAAGATGAAGAATATTTGGATGAGATCATGAGTATGATTCTAGCAAAAGCATCTAATTTAATTGACTTTTTTTTTTTTTTTGCTATAATTTTATCACCATGCCATATTTAGAAGAACCATTGGAGGAACAAAATTCTTCAAATTGAGAAATGAGTTCAAGATCATCCATTATCAAGAGAGGTTCCATGACAAGATAGTTGGAATTCATGGTTCTAGAAGAGGAGGAATCAAGCATAGAAGAAATGAATAGAAGAGATGAATACAAGAAGGTAGATTAGATAATAACAAGAAAAGAATCAAGAAGAAGAAGAAGAAGAATTTCCCATGGGAATAGAAGACTTCAGAAGAACATGGGAAATGGAGAAGAAAGAAGAAGACTAAGATTCATCTTGTGCAATTGATACCATAACGTTCATTGAGATGTTGAGCAACATGACAACACCTAGCATCTGAGATCTGGACTGACCAAGGAAGACCAAGCTTCTAAGGAGAACTCACTATAGTGGGACGAAAATCAGTTTTAGTATTCCAATTAGATTTTTCAAAAGATTTTGCAATGATGATCAAGCACATAGAACAACAACTAGAGAATTCAAGAAAACCGTCTTCAAGCAATGGGCAAGGGACAAAGCAACCTTGTGCATGAACAGAGATAGTGACTTAGTATTCTACTCCTTAAAGATTCTACTTGTGTATGTTCTTGAAAATGTTTTAGCAGGCACATAAAACACAGCAACACCTTAACAAGCTATCTACAAGGATACACATGGCTTTCTAAAAGGAGTCCTCGATATACACAAGGTATGTGAGGCCCAAATCCATAGATGAGAAGAATCCAAAATCACATAGCCGGGGGGAGATGGTAACCCAAATCTCCTCCTTCACTTGTCAAAGGTATAAAGTTCTTTCAGGCTTAGCCAAGAGTGATATCAAACTCAATTCCCAAGAGAGGTGTCTTTCGATTCACCTCCCTCTATTTATACTCCATCGAAACATAGGAGTTAAGGTCGTACCTTGAGGTGGTGTGTCTCCAAGCAGGCCTTCTAAAAATAAAATTAAGTAATTCACTATCAAAAGTATTTAAAGCACTAAAGGTGGAACACTTAACTCTTCAAGTAAATGTGAAGTGAGTCCAAAAGTGGAACATTTAACTCTTCAAGTGAATGTGAAGCGAGTCCAAAAGTGGAACATTTAACTCTTCAAGTGAATGTAAATTGAGTCCACAAGGTGGAACATCTAACTCCTCACACAAACTCAAAGTGAGTCCAAAAGTAGAACATTTAACTCCTCACACAAACTCAAAGTGAGTCCAAACGTGGAACATTTAACTCCTCACACAAACTCAAAGTGAGTTCGCACCTTAGAAAACTAATGAGATCAAGAAAGCATAAAAAAGGGGGAAACTTTATGGAACACTTAACGCTCTTTTCAAGTAGACCCCTCCCTTATGTATGAATGTTGACCTTGCATCCAAAAGGTGGTAATGAGGGGCGATTAGAAATAAGTGAGTCCAACATCCAATTTAGCTAATAAGATCAATCAAAAGTAATCTAAAGTTACTTATCAATACTACTTACAAATGAAAAAGGGTTGAATCAATGGAATATTTAACTTTTCAAGAAAACATAGAGTGAGTCCACAAAGTGGTGCATTTAACTCCCTATGTAAACAAGGAATGAATCCATGCCCTCAATCACTCAATGAGATATTTGATATTGGAACCAAGAATTACTTAAGGTTTAAACACAAGCATTCACTTACACAAACTTGTATGAAAGCAAATCTATGTTCATTCATTTCCAATTAAGAGAATCAATTGAAATGTGTTCTATGAAAGCATGTAAACACTCAAGCCAAACACATGAGAGATTTAATTTTAATCCCAAAATCTAAATGTTGTAGAGATGGAAAAAGTTACCTCAAGTCCAACGCTTTGTTTTAAGCATTTTCCATGAAAGCAAGAGCACCTTCAAATGAACAAGACAAGAAAATAAGCAAACAAGATATGTAATGTATATCCAACTTATGCAAACCCTAGGGTTAGATCTGAAAATCAATTTTTAGGAGTAATGATAACCAGCAAATAATCAAAATGATAATTCATATCATGCATTGAACAATGAAAAATAAGTGCATACCCATCACAAATTTTATTTTTTTTGGCATTTGATCTAGTCAATAAGATCTGATTTTTACCACATGAATTCAGACCCTAAACCCAAAATTCAGGAAAGAGACCTCTATCAAAAAATAGAGGGATTTCCAAAAATGTAAAAATTTTAGAAAAATCTCTTCATTTGTGCCCTAGAGACCTATTTTACCAAAATAGACCAGTTTTTATAAACTGACCAAATGAGCTATGATATGATTTCTAAATTAAAAAAAAATGAATGGACCTCCTGTAGAATTTCAAGACCTTTCCAAAAATGTAAAAGTTTCTGAAAAATATGCTGATTTGCATCAAAAATCATTTTTTTATGAAAAATTAAAAAAAACTCATAAAAATTACAAATTACCTCCAAAAATTCTAAAAAGTTTTTTTTGAGCTTCTATGATATGTCACCAACTTACAAAAAAATTTTCAGACCAAAACACTAAGCTGTTTGGGAGATATGATCAAATCTTTCAAATCTAGGGTTTTTTTATCGCCAAACAAATCTGCACAAGGGTTAGCTCCAAAAATAATCAAAACCAGCATGCAAGAGGTGGGTTACCCCATGCTGGGTGCCAAAAAATATGTGCTAAATTCTTTTTACACTTCTATGAATCCTTACATGCAAGAAGACTCAACAATGAGCCCTCACAAATCGATCCATAACTCTATGCATAGAGTTGCAACATTTGTAAAATTGCTCTCAGCTAGAGCTATAAACTCCTTACCTTGCTAGTCAACCACATAATGAGAGATTCTAAATCAAAGACAAGAGAAAAAATTTCAATATCTCCAATGAAACCAAATGTATGTAATGCAATGCAAATCTATATGACAATGCAAGTTAATTTATTGCATAAAAGGAAATCTAAGCTAATATGCCATGATAATGCAACTAAGAAAGGAAATATGCAACTACAATGAAATGAAATAACAAGTCTTCAAAGCTTGGATGTAGAATGTCTTCAAAGAGCTCCAAATGATCTAGCAAACCTGTAGCATAATATTAGCATGAAAACTTAAGATATGAAAATGAAGAACAGAGCTCTTCTTTTATAGGAAGTGAAAAGGAATTGACCATTGTGATTAAGAGGAAAAAGACTTAATCAATGGTGGAGAAAAAAAGAAGCTTGATCCTTGTCCACAAATATCCTCCAATAGGAAAATAGAAGTTGACTTTATGTCCATATGAGACAAAAAGTGCTTTTTCCTTTTTATAAAATAAGAATAAATACTTTATTTGTGCAACTTAGGATAAGAGGAAAAGTGGGAGCTTTTTATTTATTAAAAGGGGAGAAAATATTTCTTTAATTAAATAAAGACTTAGGATAAAATGATTTTATTATTTAATTAAAAGAGATTTTGTTATCTTAATTAAATAAAGTTTTTATTTTTTCTCTTTTAAATTAAATAGGGCTCAAACCTTAAAAAATATTGAATTGATTATGATTTGATCAAGGAAATTGATATAATTGATATTGTTGATATTTGAAAATATTGATTCAGAGATTTGATAAATTGAGAAATGGGGGCCCAAAGTCTAGGAGACCATTTTAGGGTGCATAAAAAAGTGCTCAAACTAATAGAAAGTGGTGTCATCTACCCCATCAGGCATACTAGTTGGGTTTCCAAACTTGTTCCTGTCAGGAAGAAGAATGGGGAACTGAAGTTATGTGTTGACTTTAGGGATCTTAATAGTGCCTCATTAAAAGACTGCCATCCTTTACCCTCTATGGAACAAATCTTACAATGTGTCTCTGGATCTGAGAGATTTTCATTATTGGATGGCTATTCAGGATACAATCAGATCTTAGTGAGTGAAGAGGATCAATACAAGACTACATTTACAACCAAGTGGGGAACCTTGGCTTATCAAAAGATGCCCTTTGGTTTGTCAAATGCAGGTGCCACATTTCAAAAGGCAATGGATATGGCCTTTAAAAGCCTCATGTAAAAATTTGTACTGGTCTACTTATTTGACATAACTATCTATTCAAAGCATGTGGTAGATCACATCAAACATTTGAGGAAGATCTTTGAAAGGTGTAGAGAATTTGGTATATCTCTTAATCCCAAGAAGTGTGTGTTTGAATTTCATGATGGAAAATTATTGGGATATGTAGTATCCAAAGAAGGGATCACAATGGATCTTGAGAGAATTGCAGCCATCCTAGAGCTACCCTTACCACACCATAAGAAAAGTCTCCAATCTTTCATAGGAAAGATTAATTTTGTTATGAGGTTCTTGCCTAACATTGCAGATTTACTAAAGCCTTTGACAACCATGTTAAAGAAGAGTTTAGCTTTTAGTTGGACCAAATAAGGGAGAGTCAATTTCCAAGCTATCAAAGAGGCCTTAATAGAAGCCCCTGCTCTCCTAAATCCAAATTTCAGTAATGATTTTATCCTTTATGCTTATGGAGGACATGATGGTATATTTGCAATGCCGACTCAAGAAAATTCAGATGGATTGGAGTAGCCTATTGCTTTCTTTAGCAAAGGTTTGGAAGAATATGAACAAAGATACTCTTTTATAGAGAAACATGTACTTGCTGTGGTAAAGAGTCTTAAAAAATTCAGATATATGTTGACCCAAAGCAAGGTACACTTGAAGGTTACTCATCCAAGTGTCAAAGAATTTTTTCTTTCCAAAGACCTTAATGAGAAAAGAGTTGGTTGGATCACCAAGGTGATGGAATATGACATAGATATTCAAACTACCAAGCTAGTTAGAGGAAGAGGTCTTTGTGAGCATTTGGCATCAGATGAAAGTTCAAAGAAATCCGAGAAAATGGATGCATCTCTGGTGGTGCATTCCATAGAAGAACAAGCCAAGGCAACAAGCTGGTTGCCTAATATGATCAATTATTTGAAGATGGGACAATGTCCCATAGGTTTGGATTCAGAAAAGATAGCTGATGTCCTATTTGAGTTTCATGATGGACCTTCTTGAGGTCACTTTTCTCCTAGGACTACTGCTTTTAAAATCATGAGGGCTGGATACTATTGGCCATCTATCTTCAAGGATAGTCATGACTATGTCAGAAAATGCATCAAGTGTGTCATGTTTGCAAGAAAAGAAAGGCTTGTAGCCTTGCCCCTACAGTCGATCAGAACAAAGCAACCCTTCATGAAGTGGGGTATAGACTTCATTGGCATGATCAATCCTCCATCTAGTGTAGGACATAAGTGGATAATCACTGCAACAAATTATTTCAGTAGATGGACAACAGTAATTACTTTAAAAGAGGCCAATGAGAATGCTGTGTTGAGTTTTTATGATGACATAATCCACAGATTTGGCATTCCAGATTCAATGATTTTAGATAATGCATTAGCATTCATAGGTCTCAAAGTCTCAGAGTGGGCAGTCAAGAATGGCATCTATCTGAATACCAGTTCAAATTACTACCCCCAAGGCAATGGTTTAGCAGAATCAACAAATAAGAACCTGATTAGGATAATCAAGAAGACTCTGCAAGACAACCAAAGGGATTGGCATACTAAACTCAAATCTGCCTTATGGTTGGACAAAATTACTTCAAAGAAGATCATTGGGAATTCCCCTTATGTGCTAGTATATGGCAAGGAGGTCAAGTTGTCTATTTCAACTAAATTACTAGCTCTAGACTTGGCTACTCAGTATGCCTTATTTGAAGAAGGAGATCCCTTGCAGATCAGATATGGTTAGTTGATGGAGTTAGAAGAATTCAGAAAAAATTCAATACAAGATATGGAATTTCATCAGATTCAAACAAAGAAGAGTTTTGATAAAAGAGCCAAGGTCAAAAATTTCAAGGTTGGGGATGCAGTCCTCAAGTGGGATGAATTTAGATCCAAACCTGATAGACATACCAAATTTGACTCATTTTGGGATGGACTGTTTGTTATAACAGAGTGCAAGGGATCTAATGCTTTCCAGCTTTCAAGCCTTGAAGGAGTTCCCTTGTCTATCTCAATAAATGGATTCCACTTGAAGCCCTATTTTGAGGTTAATCCCTCTCTATAAATTCTTGTAATTATGTTTCCCCTATTTTCTTTCCCTATTTTTCTAGGTTAGTCCCCTGTTTTCAAAGAAGTGCTCTGAGCATAGTTCCAATTCTTCCTCTCTGAGAATTTTGAGTTTTGATGACTCCATTGCCCAAGGATTTGATGTCAAGGTCACTGGTTTGTTATGTCTAGCAGGCTGACATCCAGTAGAACTCACCAAAATGTTATCCTAATTTTCATATGCATGCAAATTTGGCAAATATCTATCCCCAGGTCCATGTTTTAACCTTGCCAAGCACTCTGAAAAATTTCATGGGTTCATTGCAAACCCTCTGGCCTCTGCAATCCTTTATACTCTTTGGTCTGCAGGTTAAAAATTCATAAAAGTAGCCGTTGTAGGCTTAAAACCCTGAAAACCCTAAGCCTTCTTTCTATTTTGATGCTACTTTATCAGCAACTTAAAGGCCTCAATTCCCATGTGCATATTTTCTTCCTTCGGTAGTCAGTTCTTCTATTCTTTCGGCGGTTACCTTTTTCTTTCAATGAACTAGCGATTGTAGTATCTCTGTTAATCGTAGGATAAATTGGCGGTGTTCTAAAACATTCAGCAATTGGGAAAATTTCCTTTGGTCGCATAGCCGCTAAATCTTTTGGCAGTCTTTTGTGTGGGGTCCCAAAAAGATAAGATCAATGGCTATTGTAAATTCACATTGGGTCTATCAGAGGCTCGCGATCTTGTGACAGCTGCTGATCTTCCCTTTTGCTCAGTGCTACATGCTTTTGTGGGTCCATTACCACGTTGTCGCATGTGGAAGCTTTTTATTGGCCGAGGGTGACAATTTGGATAATATGTCAGAGTGGGCCCAGTCGACTGAGTCCCCTTTAAATCAATGGCTAGCGTATCTTCTCATGGAGTTTTTCTAACACATGAGATTATGTGCCGACCGTCGATTTCTTTTTGTTGTCAAAGCTATCTCGGGTCGGTCCTCATTTGCTGATGTGCTTGCTTTTGGTTGGTCCACCTATGCTGAGTCAACACTTGTCAGTAAGGCCATTTTATTTTGGCAGTCAGAGGTTCTTCCATTGTCAGAGGATCGAGGGCTGGCGTATCTTCGCAAGGGTGGTGTTAGAAGTATGAGATCTTAAGACGGCCATCAATCTTACTTTTTACAGAGGCTCTATAAAGTGGGTCCTCAATTTAGGACGTGCTCATTCATTATTGGTTGGCAAGAGGACAACTTGGATCTGTCAGTGGGACCATGTTAGAAGGTCTACAGATGTGTCAGAAAGGAAAAGATCTATGGTGGTCATATAATCTCATAGAATCTTCTGACCCTATGAGATCATGTGACAACCATCCGATGAGGATCTCCAGGTCGTGGGTCCGATGTGCTACCTCGTGCTGACATGCTTGAATTTGATTGGTCCACATGGTGATGATTGGATTTTCAGTGGGTCCATTGGTCAGAGGGGTCCTGATCTAATAAAGATCTACGGTGGGTGTATGATCTGAAGGAATATTTGGCGGTCATTAGATCATGTGCCCATCGTCAGAATGAAATCTATTTTTAGTGGGACCATGTCAGAACTTGCTGAGGTGTATGCTTATAGAGCATTCAAGGGCGAATGAAAGAATGACATGTGGCAGTTATGGGCCCAGGGTTAGAAAGTACTCCATGAATCAGTGACTAAAGTGGTTTCTCAGGTTTTCCAGACTTAACTGGGGTCAACTAAAGGTTTAAATGACTTTGTGACTGAAGGAAAAAGGGTAACCTGAGGTGGACTTGGGGTTAATCCTGTAGACAAATAGTTCCCAGGTAAATAAGAGGATCTAACAGTCATGTTTTAAAAGAAGATTGAGGTTTAAACGTCGGTCGTTGATAGAAGAAAAGTGTGGCACCACCCGATTAGCTGTTAACATTTAAATTTTAAATATTTCTCTGCAGGGTTTTTTGCTACGTTTTGATCCAATGGTTGGTTGCGACAAAATGGGTAGCTAAATATTGATGATTCAAGGATGATTACAGTTGGAGGAGATGATGATAGGGGTCTGGGTGGCCATCTTTGGTGATTTCTTTTTTTTTGAGAGTACCAAATCAGTGCATTCATGGCAAGCCAATTTGCAGAGAAGTAGATGAGTCCAGGTTGCTTGTCCGCAGGCAATGAGGTACAAAGATGGGCACAAATATCTGATTGGCCTTATTGTTATAGAGATGTATTATGATCAGATTTGATGGGATAGGGTTTGATTATTGTATTGGAAAGCCATGTAACCCTAGTTAGGTTTTAACTCTTGCCTGCGTGCAAGGGAGGATGTATATATTGTATTTTTGGAGCTTTTGAGCTCAGAGTTGGACAATTGTAGAAGAAATTCATCTTTTCTTAAAGGTCATCTATGGTATCATTTCTACCCCCTGGTTTATATAGTTGTAAACCTTTCATTGATAATTAAAGCATTGCAGAGGTATTTTGTGACAATCCTTCATGTCCCTATGCTTCCTTGTTTGGATTATCTCTTATTGGATTGAAATATATGATGTTTTTAGTGATATCTTAGGGTTTCTGATGCCTCTTACTTTTTTTAATTGTGTGTGTTATTGTGTTTGATCTGATTTAGATGTTTTTGTGGTTATACTTCAGCCCCCTAACAATCTTGTCTCAATCCTACACCGAGTTGTAGAAGTGAATGTCTGCTTGCAAGTCATAAGTTGTGTCTTGTGTTCAAGCCCTCCTATGAAACACTTATGCAAGCCTACTTAGTAAGTTGTGACCTACTAGACCTAAGCCTTTCATTGAGTCCATTCTTCTATACTGAGATCCAAACCCTAATTTTGGTGTATCACCTAGTAGGTAGTTTGCTTTCAGTCATTTCCCTTCCCAAGAATTCCTTCTATCCCTTTCCCTCTGAAGCTTGCTTTCAATGTCTAGAAGAAAATTAAGGTGATTATCCAAGAGGAACCAACCTAGAACCTAGAGGTCTCATCTTAGTTAGCATAGGTCCCACAACTGGGAGATGATTCCCATGTTATACTAGGTTATCAAGACTACAAGAGCTTGAGACAAGGGTGCAAACTTAGTGTATAACAATAAACATATAACATTGGGTAATGAAATTTTCAATGGGTATTGCTACTCATCTGCAACTCTTCATATAAAACTATAGTTTTTGTTAACAAAAAATTATGAACAAAAATCTACTCTAAATAACTTTATTTCACTCTTATTGAACCTATACTATAAAATGTGTCATACAAGAAATTATTTTCCAAAAGAATTAGGGGTGACAATTACAATTCTAATATAATTATAATTATAATTATGGTTAACATATCATTTTAAACATTTAAATTTTTGTACAACTCCAAAATTATTCATTATCACTATTTGCATTATTATTAAACTATACTAACTATGCTATAATGGCAAGTACTAGCCATTACATGGCACTTGTTTATATTGAGTTATTGTTGCCCTAATTTTCCTTCCATTCAAATTTGGCCTTGGTTTTTATGTAAGACCTTCATCTCCTCAGTCCTGTGAGAAGCTCCAAAAAATTTCATGGCTTTATCTTTTCCCCCGTGGTCTCTGCAACTATTTTTAGGTCCCTGGCTAGGTGAAAAGTCTTTAAAATTTTCATAAAACTAGCTGTTATAGGCCAAACCCTCAAAAAAACCCTAAGCCTTGTTATAATTATCTCTTCCTTTATCAGTCACCTAAAACTCCACAATACCCATGTGCGCTAAATTCTTATTGGTTGGTCGCCAGTTCTCTAAGTCTTCTGGCGGTTATCTTTCTTATTCAGCAAACTAGTGACTGCATTGTTAGCGTAATATCTCAATGTTCGGTGGTTAAGTCTCAGTGGTTAGTGACTCAGTGAATGGCTTATTATTTCCTTTGGTCACTTAATCACTAAATGTTTTGGTGGTCTTAGATTTGTGGGGTCCCAATCCTGAAGGATCAATGATCATTGTAAGTTCGTGAAGGGTCTATCAGAGGCTTGTGATCTTGTGACAACCATTGATTCTTCCAAGTGTGCTAGACTTCAAACTTGTGTGGGTCCATTGCCACATTGTCCTATGTGGAAGCTTTTGATTGGCCAAAGGTTGTGATGTGTAACCTTCTTAGAGCGGGCCTAGTAGATTGTGTCCCTTTTAATCATATGGCTGGCGCATGATCTCATGGGTTTTGCCAGAGCCATGAGATCATGAGTCGACTGTTGATTTCACTTTGTTGTCAGAGCCTTGTGGGTGGGTCCTCATTTTATGATGTGCTCATCTTCTATTGGTCCACATAGTGATGACTAAGATTTGTCAGTGGGGCCATGTCAGAGTCTCTACAGGGATGTCAGAAGGATGAAGATCGACAGCTGGCATATCTTCATGAAGAGGTTTTCTGACACATGTGATCATGCACCCCCCATTCGATCTACCAAGTGTTCAGGTCCTCTTAGTGGGTCCAATGCCAAGTTAGGGTGACATGTCATCTTTTGATTGGTCAAAGTAAAGAGAAAGTCTATGGGACCACGTTGCCAGGTGTGCTAATGTGCCAGTTTGTGATTGGTTGCTGTGAGCTAATGAGGATTTGCAGGTGGACTCTTGTGTCAGTGGGGTCCCAATTCTAACAGGATCTACAGTTGGTGCATGATCAAAATGAATATTTGAGGGCCATGAGATCATGCACCCGCTGCTAGATTGGAATCTTGTTCTCAGTGGGTTCGATGTCAGAGAAGTGTTGAGGTGTATGCATACAAAGTGGTCAGAATGAATAAAAGAGTGAAAAGTGGCAAGTCTAGGCCCAGGGTTTAAAGAGTTCTTTGTAACTTAAGAAGACAAAAATCAAAGTGGGTCCAAGCTGACAGGTGTGCTGATGTGCTAATTTTTCATTGGTCCTTGTATTACTGATATAGACTTAGACTTTTCAAGGGGTTTTGTGACTGTTGTTGAGATGATTTGAGCCATCCATCTACCAGGAAATAAAGGATATTGACAAACACATTTTAAAATGGCTGGCTAGCCATTATAATTCAAATTTGAATATCTTTGCAAAGGGTTTCCTCCCAACGATTGATTCAGACATGCTGCGAGCGGCGAGGTAGCTAAAGAATTTCTATCTTCAAGACATTTTTGGTTGAGAAGGTGATGGAGAGGATTGTTGGCTAGTGTTGTAGGGTACCATGTCCTATTGAAGGTGCTAAATGGATTGGCACCACTTTTTTCCAGTGTTATTATTGAAAATACAGATATCTCCCAGATCAGATTTGAAGCCTTCATGGCAAGGCCGAGTTGCAAGTGGGTAGTTGAGTCGAGGTTGATGTGTCTGTAGGTGAGCTCTAGTAAGGAGATGTACACACAAAGATATAGACATATCTGATCAACTAGGATCTTTTCATAATTACATGATGTAATTATGTTGGAAAGGTAGTTAGGGTTTGATTATTATATGCAAAATTATGTAACCCTAATTAGGTTTTTGACTTCTACCTACATGTAGTTGAGATGTATATATTATATTTTGAAGCCTTAGTGCTCAGAGAGTTCACATTTTGTAAAGAAGAAAGTCTCTTTCTTAGAAGGTTATCTGTGGCATTTTCTTGCCCTCTAGTTTTCTACATTCTGTAATCTCCCATTGATGATTCAAATATTGCAGAGCTATTTTGTGACAATTGTTCATGTCCCTATGCTTCCTTGCCTGAATTATCTCTTATTGAATCGAAGTATATGTATGATTTGAGTGATATCTCAGGGTTCCTAATCCCTCTCTCTTTCTATAATTATTGTGTGTTATTGTGGATGATTTGATGTGAATGCTTTTGTGGGTATACCTCAACCCCTTAACAATATTTTCTCATTCCTATGCCGAGTTGTAGAGGTGAATGTTTGTCTGTAGGTTGTAGATTGTGTCTAAACTTTTAGAAATACTATTGTTTATGAAATCTCTCTCTCTTTCCCTGAATAGTCTCTTTTCTATTGCAGACCCTTCTATGAAATATTTATGCAAGCCTATTTAGTGAGTTGTGATCTCCTAGACCTGAGTTGTTCATTATTTTCATCCTCTATACTGACATTCAAACCCTTCATTTCGGTGTATAACCTAGTAGGTAGTTTGCTTTCAAGTCATTTCCCTTTCAAGTACTCCTTCTATCCCTTTTCCCCTCAAGTTTTACTTTTCATGTCAAGAAGCAAATTAAGGTGATTATCCAAGAGGAACCAGCCTAGAACCTAGAGGTCTCATCTCAGTTAGCATAGGTCCCACAACCTGGAGATGATTCCCATGTTGTACTAGGTTATGAAGACTACGAGAGCTTGAAACAAGGGTGCAAATTTTGTGGATAACAATTCTGGCACGCCCAGTGGGACCACAAAGATTAGATTAAAGTTCAAAGGTGTTCCTATTGGTTCATCTACAAAAGGATTAAAGAGGTTCAATACACAAGGACTATCAGTATAGACTCAAGCTCAAGTACACCCCACCTTGGTGCCAGTGTATAACAATTCTAGCACACCCGGTGGGACTACTACAAAAGAAATTATTGTTTGAAGATTATGTCATCTCTGATATACAGATTGCATAATATAGACCTTTAGAGGTTGTTCTACCAAGTATATCTGGTGACTCCACTGATTTTAAAGATCTGGGCCAACCTTGTTCAGGGTTTATGAGAAATATTGAGACTAGGAGCTCAAAGCCCACTAAATTTTTAGTGTTTCCCTCAAAGGGAAGTCATAAAGGTAGGTCAACTCAAAGAACATCCCCTACAAGGAGAGTTCAGTCAACACCTCCTGATACCTCAAAAAAGAGACCTTTTCCCTTTCATTCCAAAAGAAGAGGTAGATCTCTAACTAGAGATCTAGAAGAGGATTCAAATCCAGCAGCAAATACAACCCACATAGTTGTTAATCTTCATATTCCAACTCCTGCAATGGCTAGGTAGTTTTCCTTTGCACCTTTCAATCAAGGAATTCCCTTGGTATTTTCTCAACATCATGTTGTGCCCTTGGTGGCACTAAAGAGTGTACCTGATTTCACAGGTGAAGGGCAAACAATTGCTTTTGAGCACATAAGAGATGTGACGACCATCTACAGCATACACAACATAACCCAAGAGGATGTCACCACAAAATTGTTAGCAGTCTCTCTAAAAGGTAAGGCTCTTGAATGGTTTAGAACTTTAACTGTTGGTTCTATTACTTCATGGGATGAATTAGGAGATGCATTGAGTAAGCATTTTGAGGATAAATTAGATAACTTATCTCTGGTAGAATAGTTGATAACCATTAAGAGAGACCCTCAAGAGAAAATGATAGATTACAATAGTAGATTCCTCAAAACATAGAATATAATTCCAGTCTCTATAAGGCCATCAGTTGACCATGCTTTCCTATATTACTTGCAAAGCTTGAATGGTCAAATTTCTGTCATGACCCAGTCTATGGGTGGTACTTCTTTACCCCAAGCCTTTGACATAGCTGTCAGGGCTGAAAATTGTTTAATCCAAGCAGGTATGATTGCTGGAAGGCCAAAAATGCCCATCTTGTCTAGCCTTTAGCCCATTGCACCTGCCCAAGTACCCCCATTTACCCCTATTCTCACCATATTGGCACCTCAAGCCAGTACTAGTGGTCAAGAGCTAACAGTAAGTTTCTCTCACGAGCTGCAAGAGATAAAGAATAGCCAACAAAGCAGTCAGAAATAAATGACAAATTTGTTGTAGACCTTGACTAAAGAGGTCACAAATCTAAAGAAACAACGTCAAGGAATCAGACCACCATTTCAGCCACAAGGCCAAGGTCCTAATCAGCAATATCAGAATCAGGGACAACCTTATCAAAAAAATAGGCCACCATACCAAGGAGAGTATCAAGGAAAAAGACAAAGTTTTAATCAAAGACCATTCCAACCATATAACCCTGCACCCCTCAATTCTGCAAATCCAGTGAGGGATATGGTCCCTAGTCAAAATAATGTGGCTATGGATAATGAATAATGTTTTCCTTGTAATCAACCTCACAATTAGGCCACTTGTTCAAATGGATGGATGAACCAAGTACTAATGGTTCAGAATGTCTAACAAGCTCAATCGGAGGCTTCATCTTGTGGGACAGTTCCCCAAGAGGAATCGCAAGAGAAAGAGACTTCTCTCTTTAATTGGGAGCAACTAGACTTCAATGGAGTCAATGATGAGGTTTCTTTTGTTGCTTATACAAGAGAAAAAAGGAGAGCTCAAGACATGGAGAGAGTAGATTCTAATGCAAAAGCCACTACATCTGTAGAGCCACTACAACAAGCTACTCCTATCACACCTAAGGAGGTCCCTGTCATCACAAGCAAAGAAGGCCAAATTCCAAAAAGGGTGGAGCCCATCATAGCAAAAGCACAACAAAGATTACATACTGTGACGCCTTTTAATATTGTAGACAACATGAAGAAGGTGAATGTCACCATGTCCATGTGGGACTCTTTGGCTCTTGTAGGACAACCTAAAATTTTGAAGAAGGCCATGACAAAAGAAGCCGCAAAGCTAGTGTTGGTTAACACTGATCAAGAAAAGGTGGTTCCAAGTAGCACCTCCAAGGCCAATACCACACAAGGTAGGAACTCAAAGCCACCTCCCTTTTAGGTATCTCTAATTATTGGAAAATCTTTAGTACATAATTGTATGGTAGATAGTGGAGCTACTAGCACTGTAATCCTCAGTCAATACTATAGGTGTGGCCAAGGATACCAGTATAATCCTACATGCTATTCCTAATTTTTCCATCCTCCTTGATATATATATCATAGATCTCCTTGCATTATTTGCATTATGTTTGTCAAGGGAGTTTATAGCCAAAATAGGAGGCTATCTATCCTCTGATTAGTCTCACATGTTATTTCATACAAGATATGGGACCAAGGTCACCATTAAGTCAGAACCATTGGTAGCACACCATATAGAACCATATGTGTCCAATACCATCAATGTAAACTGCCCTATATTTGATAACAGTGACTTCCAAACCATTAGTGAAGCAAACACTAAGATAGAAAGTATCCCTGATATTCTTCTAGATGAAAGAGCTTCAGAAGCCCAAGAAAATTTGGTTTGGGAAGTTATTTGATACAAGAAAGTGGGGTCATAGAGCCAAGCCTTCTCAAAGAAGACACTGATTCAGAGGATCAAATCAATCAGGTTTGGGAACTTTTTTTTTATGGAGCTAGAAGTAGACATGGTTCTGGTGGTGGTGCTATGTTAGTGTCCCCAAAAGGAGAAAGGTATTATACTACCTTTAGATTCAGTTTCTCCTATACTAGCAACACTACAGAGTATGAAATTCTAGTGAATGGACTGGAGTGGGCTAGAAAAAGAGGGCTCAAGGCCTTAAAAGTTTATGGTGACAGTGAATTAGTTGTCAGCCAAGTGAGAGGAATAAGTGCAACCAAGAATGACAGCTTGAAAGCATACAAACATAGAGTTTGCGATGCAATTAAAGATTTTTGTGCTTTCAATATTGTTTCTATCCCTAGTAGACTAAATCAGAATGCAGATAGGCTAGCTGCTATTGGATCTTAGTATGACATTCCAAATAGCATTTCAAAAGAAATAGATCAACAACATATCAAAGTGATTGTTAGACCCCCTATTCCTGATAATGATGTCAATTGGAAAGTGTTTGACAATGATGAACAAATTCTGTAGTTCTTGTTTGAAGAAGATCTTTTTGCAGAGCATAATCAAGATAGGCTATCACAAAGCTATGGTGATCAAGTGATACAACTTAAGTCCATTAAGATGCCTAGAGGTCTTGTCACCTTAGAAGCTATCTTCAACAAGGATGATGAAGTCAAGAAGAATAAAGTTGGCCTGGTAGTCCAACAGGAACATTGTGTTGGATTAGAGTTGGAACCAGGTAGGAGCTTACAATTTGGAAAAGTGAACACTGAATTGGAGAAGCAAGCTTATACCCAATTATTCAAGGAATTCAATGATATATTTGCATGGCAATACGAAGACCTCAAAGGTTTTGATCCAAACCTTTCTCAACACACTATTGAATTAGAGCCTAATGCCAAACTAGTAAGGCAAAAGCAAAGGCCTATTAATCCCAAGCTTGAGCCACTTATGCATAAAGAAGTAATCAAACTAATAGAAAGTGGTATCATCTACCCCATCAAGCATACTAGTTGGGTTTCCAACCTTGTTCCAGCCAAAAAGAAGAATGGGGAGTTGAGATTATGTGTTGACTTCAAGGATCTTAACAAGGCATCTCTAAAAGACCACCATCCATTACCCTCTATGGAACAAATCTTACAATGTGTCTTTGGGTTCGAGAGATTTTCATTATTGGATGGCTATTCAGGACACAATTAGATCTTAGTGAATGAAGAGGATAAATATAAGACTGCATTTACAACCAAGTGGGGGACCATGGCTTATCAAAAGATGCCCTTTGGTTTGTCAAATGTAGGTGCTATATTTCAGAAGGTAATGGATATGGCCTTTAAAAGCCTCACGTAAAAGTTTGTCCTGGTCTACTTGGATGACATAAATGTCTATTCTAAGCATGTAGCAAATCATATTAGACATTTGAGGAATATTTTTGAAAGATGTAGAGAATTTGGGATATCTCTTAATCCCAAGAAGTGTGTGTTTGCAGTTCATGAAGGAAAATTGTTGGGTTATGTAGTATCCAACGAAGAAGTTATAGTGGACCCTGAGAGAATTGCAGCCATCTTAGAGCTACCATTGCCACATCATAAGAAAGGTCTCCAATCTTTCATAGGAAAGATTAATTTTGTTAGGAGGTTCTTGCCTAACATTGTAGATTTACTCAAGCCCTTGATAGCCATGTTAAAGAAGAATTCATCTTTCAGTTGGACCAAAGAATGGAAAGTCAATTTCCAAGCTATCAAAGAGGCCTTAACAGAAGCTCCTGCCCTCTTAAACCTAAATTTCAGTAAGGATTTTAACCTTTATGCTTATGGAGGCCAGGATGCCACATCTGCAATGCTAACTCAAGAAAATTCAAATGGATTGGAGCAACCCATTGCTTTCTTTAACAAAAGTTTAGAGGAGTATGAATAGAGATACTCTTTTGTAGAGAAACATGTACTTGTTTTGGTGAAGAGCCTTAAAAATTTTAGATATCTATTGACCCATAGCAAGGTACATTTGAAGGTTACTCATCCAAGTGTCAAGGATTTTTTGCTTTCCAAGGACCTGAATGAAAAAAGAGTTGGTTGGATCACCAAGGTGATGGAATATGAGATAGATATCCAAACTACCAAGCTGGTTAGAGGAAGAGGTCTTTGTGAGCATCTGGAAGAGGATGAAAGTTCAAAGAAATCAGAGAAAATAGATGCATCTTTGGTGGTGCATTCTACGGAAGAACAAGCCAAGCCAACAAGTTGGTTGCCTAATATGATCAATTATTTGAAGACAGGACAATGTCCCACAGGCCTAGATTCAGTAAAAAGGAGGTATTATAGATTACAATTTGTTCCTTTTGTGTTGATAAATGAAGTTCTTTTTAGATTAGATCATAATGGTGTCCTTTTAAGATGCATTGATTCAGAAAAATGTAGCAGACATCCTATTTGAGTTTCATAATGGACCCTCTGGAGGTCACTTTTCTCCTAGGACTACTACTTTTAAAATAATGAGGGCTAGATACTATTGGCCATCTATCTTCAAGGATAGTCATGAGTATGTAAGAAAATGCATCAAGTGTGCCATGTTTGCAAGAAAAGAGAGGCTTGCAGCCTTGCCCCTACAGCCAGTCAGAACAGAGAAACCTTTCATGAAGTGGGGTATAGACTTCATTGGCATGATTAATCCTTCATCTAGTGCAAGCCATAAATGGATAATCACTACAACTAATTACTTCACCAGATGGATAGAAGTAATTGCATTAAAAGAAGCCAATGAGAGTGTTGTCTTAATTTTTTATGATGATATAGTTCATAGATTTGGCACTCCTGATTCCATCATATCAAATAATGCATTGGCATTCACAGGCCTCAAAGTCTCAGAGAGAGCAGTCAAGAATGGTATCTATCTGAATACTAGTTCAAATTACTACCCCCAAGGCAATGGTTTAGCAGAGTCAACAAATAAGAACCTGATTAGGATAATAAAGAAGACTCTACAAGACAACCAAAGGGATTGGCATACTAAACTCAAGTCTGCCTTATGGTTAGATAGAATTACTCCAAAGAAGATTATTGGGAATTCTCCTTATGTGCTAGTGTATGGCAGAGGGGCCAGGTTGTCCATTTCAACTGAATTACCAACTCTGGACCTGGCCACTCAATATGCTCTATTTGAAGAAGGAGATCCCTTACAGATCAGAGATGCTCAACTCATGGAATTAAAAGAATTCAGAAACAAGTCAATGCAAGATATGGAGTTCCATTAGATTCAGACAAAGAGAAACTTTGATAAAAGAGCCAAGATCAAAAATTTCAAGGTTGGAGATGTAGTCCTCAAGTGGGATGAGTTCAGATCCAAGCCTGGTAGACATACCAAATTTGATTCATTTTGGGGTGGACCATTTGTTATAATAGAGGGCAAGGGATCCAATGCTTTTCAGCTATCAAATCTTGAAGGAGTCCCCTTGCCTATCTCAGTGAATGGTTTCCACTTGAAGCCCTACTTTGAGGTTAATCCCTCTCTGTAAATTCTTGTAAATATATTTTCCTGGCTTTTGTTGGTGTTCTTTTTCCCCAAAGGTCAGCTTGGCATCAGGATTGACATGGCTAGTGTCACATTCACTCAACACTCCAAAGTTGATAGGAAAAAGGGCCAACTGACAAGGATCAAAGAAAGATCCTTCTACACTTTGAGCTCCACATCACTCAGGTGGGTGTACCTCATCTACACACTTATACAACTTGTGTCACACTACAGGCTTGCAGGTCACTGACTGTGGAATGGTTCTCAAACTCCTAGGTATCTTGTACCTCAATGAAGCCAATATCTCATGCAATAGCCCTACTTGCATGGAGTGAGTATGAAAACCAGAGACCTATCCTAACAACATGAAAGGGAAAAGGTGGGACTGAATGAAAATGATTTTAAAAAGATTGAAAGGACCCCTGAGATGCCCTAAGTCTCTGATAGACCAGTGCCCTGTCCATTGGGCCATAGAATCAAATACAATATTGCAAGGGATAGCTATGAGATAAAAAATAATAATATACCCAATGTGTTGATGCCTGACATCAATCACACACCATGACCAAACCTCAACTTAGCACCCACCTATGTATTTAAGTATATTATTATCCACTCAAAGGATTTTAACCCTCCCCTTAGAAGAGACCTATAAATAGATAATAAATTAACCAACATCCACTAGAAGACAAGCATGAAATATCTTAAACACCTCAGCTCATACATACATAAACACTAACCCTGAACTAGTTATCTCTGTGAAGACAACTCCACTTGCAAACACATAGTCAATACAAGCAGACAAATCAAACACCCTTAATGCATGACTAATGGACTCAGAATTCAAATGGAGATAGTTTGGTAATAGTAAAAATATATTAAATCCTCATGCATAAGACAAATCTGTTACAATATGTATTGTATTCTCTGAACCAGCAATGGAAACAGAACACCCTATATGGAGAGAGAAGGGGAAATCTGTAGAACAGAACCTTTCATGGAAACAGAAAGGAACTCTAAATTGGAACCCCTTGTTAATTAGCAAAAACAACATATATACCCATGGTTACCTTGAAATCCCACACAAGTTAGGATGCAACAAGCTAAGGGTAACCATGGTTAGAGTTTTCCATCAATTAGGCAATTCAAAATCTGATACAATTCGGAGGGAAAACACTAAGTCTTGAATGCAATTAACACTTGATCTTCAATCATGAAAGAATCTTTGAAAGGCACCGAAGATCAATCAAAATTATACAAAATTCAAACTAGAAGTGACCTTCCAACTACTTTTGGTATATTTCATTTATTCCCCTACGGTAAGACATTCCTCTTCTGCAATCATCTCACACCCTGGAGCACACTGGAGCGGCGGAGAAGATCGATTTCACCAACTCTGGCCCTTCCTGTCATCAATTTCGGTCCTTTCCAGTCACTGGAAATGTTCACAGAGATTCAAAAATGAAGGAAAATGATCACAAGCACTCGTGGGCTCTAAGTTCCTAGACTGTTTGCCCCTAGCCGCGCAACCGTGCGGTCACAACTCTCACCGCCACAGGAAACGGGCAACAATTTATGCTTGGTCGCATGATCGCATAGCCCAAAAATGGGCTATGCAAACATGCGACACACCATTTCCCCGTGCCATCTTCATAACCACCCATGCCAAACCATTTCCACAAAAGGGCATGTCGCATGTTCGCAAGCCAGAAAATTGGCTCACGTGAACATGTGACAAGCCGCTAACATGCAGCCTCCCGCTTGGCTTGTCACCGCCAAGATACCCTGACTTGGGCCCGCGTTCAAATCCACCATCCTGCTAGCTTGGGCCAACTAAGAACTACCATGACACCACCTACCACCAAGCCCACCAAACAGACACAAACAGGCCCTAGCACACATGACATCTTGTCGCATGATCGCATAGCTCGGAAATGGGCTATGCAAACATGTGACAACCCGCAAACATTAACCACCACCGTAACCATCACCGCAACCGCCACCGCATGGAGTTGATATAAAATGTTAGTCACATGATCGCATAGCCTTGCAAAAGGCTATGCGAACATGTGACTAACTACCAGCAAACTACCACCACAACCACCATTAAGTTGCGGTCCCACCAAGAAAATCCACCTCAGCAACCATCGACCAATAAGAAACCTCCAACTGCAAGCACGCATGTCACATCAGACCCACTGAGTACAACAGGCAACCTGACAAAACAAAATAAAATCTAATGGATGGCACATGATCACAAAGGCTTGGAATATTCCTTGCGATCATACGCTGACTGTTAGATTAAAAGCTTTCAACGTGGGCCCCTTGACATAAACCAACTCATCAACACATGAATGAATGAAAACCCGCCAACTCAGAACAATGTGGCACATAAGAACTACCTGGCAAACAGGACCCACCGATGAACTGTCACCTGACAAAAAGTAACATCAACAGCCGGCGTAAGATCTCATGGCTCTGACAAATCCCATGCGAACTTACACCAACCATCGATCCTCTGACACTATCAGGTCCCACTGAGCCTTCAAAAATTTTGGTCTCACTGACACACGCACAATCACTAACCTGTGGACCAATCACAAAATGCTGACAAGGCATATGGTAGGTGGACCCACTGATAACTCCACAAGATAAAGCTAAGAACCTTAGGAAAAATATTAAAATCACAGGGTGTGATTGCGGACTTAGGAAAAATAAAGGGACCCACCGGAGAGAAAGACTAACTGCGAACCGGGGTGACATTGAAACTTAAAAGGCACATGTAGAAGAGGCATTTAAGTGACCCACGAAAAGGTAATGCATGAAAAGAATAATGCTAGGGAACTTTTGATTTTTAAAACCTAATGGCTAGATTCTGAATGTTTTGCCTAAGGTTTAACCAGGGAGCAGAAAAAACATTGCAGAGAGCAGGGGAAAAGACTAGGAGCCATGAAATTTTTTGCACATGCTAACACCTTCTTCCCCTATTTTCTAGGTTAGTTTCCTTCTTTTCAAGAAGTGCCTATGCACAAGTTTGTCTCTCTAGTTCCAGTTTTGTCTCTCTATCAAATTTTTGTGTTCCTGAGGTGACCCCATGCCCAATGGATTGCGTTTAGGCCACTGGTTTTCCATGTCTAGCAGGCTGACATCCAGCAAAAATTGCCAAAATGTTGACCTAATTTTTCTTCCTTTCAAATTTGGCCTTGGTTTTTATGTTAGACCTTCATCTCCTCAATCCTGTGAGAAGCTCAAAAAAATTTCATGGCTTTATCTTTTCCCCCTAGTCTTTGTAACTATTTTTAGGTCCCTGGCTAGATGAAAAGTCCTTAAAAAATTTATAAAACTAGCCGTTATAGGCCAAACCCTCAAAAAAACCCTAAGACTTGTTATAATTCAATGTTGCTTTATTGGTCACTTAAAACTCCCCAATACCCATGTCCGCTAAATTCTTATTGGTCGGTCGCCAGTTCTATAAGTCTTTCGGCGGTTATCTTTCCTATTCGGTGAACTGGCGACTGCATTGTTCATGTAATATCTCAATGTTTGGTGGTTAAGTCTCAGTGGTTAGCAACTTAGTGAACGGCTTATTATTTCCTTTGGTCGCTTAATTGCTAAATTTTTTGGCGGTCTCAGATTTGTGGGGTCCCAATCCCAAACGATGAATGATCATCATAAGTTCATGAAGGGTCTATCAGAGGCTTGCGATCTTGCGACAACTGTTGATTCTTCCAAGTGTGTTGCGCTTCAAACTTGTGTGGGTCCATTGCAACATCATCCTATGTGGAAGCTCCTGATTGGCCAAAGATTCTGATGTGTAACCTTTTTAGAGCGGGCATGACAGATTGTGGCCCTTTTAATCCTACGGATGGCACATGATCTCATGGGTTGTGTCAGAGCCATGAGATTATGCGCCGACCATCAATTTCACTTTGTTGTCAGAGCCTTGTGGGTGGGTCCTCATTTTCCGATGTGCTCATCTTCTATTGGTCCAGATAGCGATGACTAAGATTTTTCAGTGGGGCCATGTCAGAGTCTTTGCAGGGATGTCAGAAGGATGAAGATCAACAGCTGGCGTATCTTTGCGAAGAGGTTTTCTGACATGTGATCATGCACCTGCAGTTCGATCTACCAAGTGTTTAGGTCCTGTCAGTGGGTCCAATGCCAGGTTAGGGTGACATGTCATCTTTTGATTGGTCAAGGTAAAGAGAAAGTTGGTGGGACTGTGTTGCAAGGTGTGTTGATGTGCCAGTTTGTGATTGGTTGCCATGAGATGATGAGGATTTGTAGGTGGGCCCGTGTGTCAGTGGGGTTCTAGTTCTAACAGGATCTACGGCTGGCGCATGATTGGAATGAATATTTGAGGGAAATGAGTTCATGCGCCCACCGCTGGATTGGAATCTTGTTCTTAGTGGGTCCAATGTCAGAGAAATGCCGAGTTGTATGGCTACAAAGCGGTCAAAATGAATAAAAGAGTGATAAGTGGCAAGTCTGGGCCCAGGGTTTAAAGAGTTCTTTGTGACTTAAGAAGACAAAAATCAAAGTGGGTCCAAGCTCACAGGTGTGCCGACCTGTTAATTTTTCATTGGTCCTTGTATTGCTGATATAGACTTAGACTTTTCAAGGGGTTTTACCACTGTTGTCAGGATGATCTGAGTCGTCCATCTGCCGGGAAATAAAGGATATCAACAGACACATTTTAAAATGACTGGCTAGCCGTTATAATTCAAATTTGAATATCTTTGCAAAGGGTTTTCTACCAGTGATTGATTCAGACATGCTGCGAGCGGTGAGGTAGCTAAAGAATTTATGTCTTCAGGACATTTGTGGTTGAGAAGGTGATGGAGAGGACTGTTGGCCGGCATTGTAGGGTACCATGTCATGTCAAAGGTGCTAAATGGATTGGCGCCACCTTTTGCCAGCGTTATTATTGAAAATACAAATATCTCCCAGATCAAATTTGAAGCCTTCATGGCAAGGCCAAGTTGCAGGTGGGTAGTTGAGTCAAGGTTGATGTGTCTATGAGTGAGCTCAGTAAGGAGATGTACATGCAAAGATATAGACATATTTGATCAGCTAGGATATTTTTAGAATTACATGACATAATTGTGTTGGAAAGGTAGTTAGGGTTTGATTATTATATGCAAAATTATGTAACCCTAATTAGGTTTTTGACTCATGCCTGCGTGCAGTTGAGATCTATATATTGTATTTTGAAGCCTTAGTGCTTAGAGAGTTCACATTTTGTAAAGAAGAAAGTCTCTTTCTTAGAAGGCTATCTGTGGTATTTTCCTACCCTCTAGTTTTCTACATTCTATAATCTCCCATTGATGATTCAGATATTGCAGAGGTATTTTGTGACAATTCTTCATGTCCCTATGCATCCTTTCCTGAATAATCTCTTATTGAATCGAAGTATATGTATGTTTTGAGTGATATCTTAGGGTTCCTGATCCCTCTCTCTTTCTGCAATTATTGTGTGTTATTGTGGATGATTTGATGTGAATGCTTTTGTGGGTATACCTCAACCCCTTAACAATCTTGTCTCATTCCTATGCCGAGTTGCAGAGGTGAATGTTTGTCTGCAGGTTTTAGATTGTATCTAAACTTTTAGGAATACTATTGTTTGTGAAAGCTCTCTCTCTTTCCCTAAATAGTCTCTTTTCTATTACAGACCCTTCTATGAAATATTTATGCAGGCCTATTTAGTGAGTTGTGATCTCCTAGACCTGATTTGTTCATTATTTTCATCCTCTATACTTAGATTCAAACCCTTCATTTTGGTGTATCACCTAGTAGGTAGTTTTCTTTCAAGTCATTTCCCTTTCAAGTACTCCTTCTATCCCTTTTCCCCTCAAGTTTTACTTTTCATGTAAAGAAACAAATTAAGGTGATTATCCAAGAGGAACCAGCCTAGAACCTGGAGGTCTCATCTCAGTTAGCATAGGTCCCACAACCTGGAAATGATTCCCATGTTATAATAGGTTATCAAGACTACGAGAGCTTGAAACAAGGGTGCAAACTTAGTGTATAATAGTTATCAAAAAGATTGTCGAACAGAATGGTATCGATGCAGAAATATTTGAAGTTAATATATTAGAAAGTATAATTAGATTCGATTTGTGTGTTGGGTCATTTTCCAGTCATAGCAAAATCCTTTTGAAAATGACCTCTTCCCTACAAATTTTGTAAAAGTTGTCCCGCTCTGCTGCAAACTAGTTTTAATGTGTGAAGAAAATCCATAATGTTTCATGGTTTGTGCTCTTAGGCCCGTGCTCTTTAATGTATCACCTTGCTCTAGTTCAGATCGCATCTTCTAATTCGCAAAATCCAGGGAGATATCCAAGTTTTAAGGTTTGCAGGAAATAGTTTTAGAATTTGCCAAAGTGTCAAAAACCCGCAATGTTTTTGAAAACCCATGATGTTTTCTACCTTTTTGGCCTACATGAAAACCCTGGATGTTTTCGATCTTTCACCGACAACCCTATGTGTTTTCAACCTTGCATTTCTTCCCTTTTGCCGACACTCCTTGTTCGTCGGTCCTAAGTGTGCAAGTGCAATCGGATGGTGGGCCCAGGTCTTCAAGGGCTTTAAAATGATTAGTTGTCACATGATCGCATGTCAAAAATTTCTGACATGTGACCATGCGACTGGTTACTTCTTGTGCTAGGCCTGTTGGCAGGGAGGGCAGTGGTCCTGTTGGTAGTTATGTGGCATCTTGTGGTTGGTTGTCGCATGATCGCATGTCAGAGTTTTCTAACATGTGATCATGCAACTGGTTGGCACCTTTTCCTGAGCCTGGTGATAGGTGGTGATGTGGCATTTTCTGATTGGTTGATGTGGTGGCGCCATGGAAGTTCTTGATGGGGCCATTGTCAGAGGGTTTGTAGGTTGGTTAGCGTGTATCAAGATCTACGGCTGGCATATGATCTCAAGGAATATTCTTCCCCCTTGAGATCATACGTCGATCGTCTGATTAAAGGGGCTTTTTTTTTTGGGTCCAACATTCTATGGAGATGCTGATGTGCGTGATTTTCATTGGTCGGGGAGCGGTGATGTGGAAAGTTGTTAGCAGAGCTGAGGTTGTAATGTGTTTGATGTGGTGCCAGTTGTTCGGTCTCACTAACATGGTGGTTCCTGGTTGGAGGTTAACGGTGGCAAGTGCTGATGGTTTATCGCATGTTCACATGAACCAGTTTCATGCTATGCGATCATACGAAAAACCCTATGTGTTAGCGGTGGTGGTTATGCAGCAAGGTAGAAGGGTGACGTGGAGGTGTGTCACATGTTCGCATAGCCCATTTCCTGGCTATGCGATCATGCGACAACTGTTCAATGTCGCTGTTGCGGAGTTAAGGCAGGTCCACGGTGCCAGTGTTGCCGAGTTGCTCGATTCTGGTTGGCTGCTGACTGGTGATGTAGCCGGAGACTTCTAAGTGGGTTTGTGATTGTAGTTGCCCGACTAAAGATTATGGTTGGGACTTAAAGCTATTCTTAGTTTCAATATGGGCCGTCGATTCCTTGCAGGCGCCAAGATATGACCGTTGTCTTTCAATTTTAAATTTGTAGATGGTTTTTGTGATAGGAAGTACCAAAATTGATGGTTTCAGTGGCCTGGTTGGATTTGTTTGCTGGCGCTTGTTGTTGCAGTGTGGTTCGGGGTGTTCTTTGATCATTTGCAGGGGTCTATACTGTATGTTTTTGAGCTTGAGAAACTTTTTGCAAGTGGTGATTTGTACTAGTTTTCATGGCTATCCCTGGTGTTCTGTACTGAGCTCGCAGATTTTCATGATTGGAGATCTGCCTAAGATTTGTTTTCTCTAGGTTGCCTATGTTTCCTGCCCCTGCATTGAATTTTGATGTATTCAATTGGTTAGGTGGGTGAATCCCTAACCCTTACCATGGTTACCCGTAGCTTGTTGCATCCTAACTTGTTTGGGATTCAAGGTAACCAATGGTATAAATAGTTGAAATTTTGACTTTGTAAGGGTTCCAGCTTTGAGTTCCTTTCTGGTTCTGTGAAGGGTCCTTTTCCTGTAGATATTTCCTTTCTCTGCATATAGGGTGTTCTTCTTCCATTGTTGGTTTTGAGAATATGATGCATATTGTAACAGATTTGTCTTATGTATGAGGATTTGATATACTCTTACTGTTACCAAGCTATCTCCATTTGAATTATGAATCCATTAATCATACATCAAGGGTGTTTGATTTTTCTATTTGCATTGCCTAAGTATTTGCAAGTGGAGTTGTCTTCACAGAGATAACTGGTTCAGGGTTAGTGTTCATGTATGTATGAGCTGAGGTGTCAAAGATATTTCATGCTTGTCTTCCAGTGGATGTTGGTCAATGTATTATCTATTTATAGGTCTCTTCTAAGGGGAGAGTTAAATCCTTTAGATGGGTAATAACATACTGAGGTTTGGTCATGGTGTGTGATTGATGTCAGGCATCAACACATTGAGTATATTGTGTTCTTGTTTCATATCTTTCTCTTGCAATAAGATATTTGACTTTGTGGCCCATTGGACAAGGCACTGGTCTATCAGAGACTTAGGATAT